>CAKAOI010028045.1:0-19996 GCA_916701655.1 Sebastiscus albofasciatus | reverse complement strand
TTTAATTTAAATGACTCTCGGTGGCTCGCAATCGTGTCCTTGACTTCTCTAACGTGACATTACTGCGGAAGGGACAGTTGGCTAGTCGTGCAGGTCACTGATCGGGGCTGATCAGACACGAAGAATCCTGCAATTAAAAAAATAGTTGAATGTGCTTGTTTGTCTTTCAGATTTGTAGAATTTGATGTTCGGCGATTAGTAGAAAAGGTGTAAGTGTTATTCAAGGAATCTGTATTGTCCCCGGAGAACCTGAAATTGGACTGGCACCGGCAGTGGATGCGTTTCTTGGACCACCTTTATCATCCTCCTCTCGACTTCTCACTCTAATTTCATGCAGAACTACAAGATAACTGAGCTATTTATATCATAATCCACGTCGATTACATTAACAAATGTACCACCGAATGCATCATTAGTGTAAATTGTAACTAAATTGGAATTTCCAATGGCGTCATCAGTGATGATAAGTTAGAAATCGCAGACTTCTATTATAGTAATTGTCACAATCTCTTGGCACAGAGAAGGACTCGTATCGGTGAGTACCCAAATGTAAGTACATGTTCTTGGTCTGAAAAAAAGTGGTATTGGTGCATCCCTACCTACAAGCATATTTTTTTTTTTTTGGCAACGATAAAATCAGACATCTTTGGAAACTGATCATCTTCAAAAATTCATGACGAGGTCAATGTGCATTCTGAAAGTCCTGTCAACCCATCGTAATGTTCAGCAGGGCGGATCCAGGATTTGTATCTTCGACTTTCAAATTTATCCGGGACGAGCAAATCCTGGCAAAACTCACGTAGTCTTCGCCAGGCTTTAGTGGAAGTGGACAGCAAGAGGGAAGCAGCAAATAGAAGAACCCAAGCAACTGGACTCATCACAGAATGTTGTTAGCAAATAATTTGCGTGCATAAATTAGACAAACATTAAAAGCAGTGTAATGGAACAGGTTAAGAGATGTGAGCTGCTGGACACACATTAGTAGTCTTTTGATAGGATTGTTGCAGACGGTGATAATGCCGGGCCCGCGTGTCTCTCTAAGCCATCGACTCTGACAGCTCCAGCGCCCTCGATATCTGACCTTTTCGAGTCCTCTGCATCGCCTTCTCTTTAATTGTTGGAGTGAACTTTGAGCAGATTCATTATTCCAGCCTGTGGAGCAGCTCATCCTCTCCACCATCACACATTCGCCCGTTTATTCTCAGACCATTCCACACAAAAGCTCACAAAACTCATTCACTGGGTATGTCTGGATTCTGAGACACAGCTCACCACTGCTCTTATGTATTTTAGTATTTATAGTCTACTTGTTCAGATGGCATTTATGTCGCTAAAAAAACAAAAAAATAACAGTTTCCTTGTTTTAGAGGTACCAAACACTTCCTGGGCCTAACTGTGTACTAGACATGCAAAGATGAAACTGAGATCCATTATCTTATCTGACTCTGAGGATTTGTGTCAGACTTCATGTTATTAAAAAACATGCACGGCCTTGTTAGGGAATGGAAAACAGAAGCTGTGTGTTTGTCTAAATGATTCGTGTTTGTTGTGGTTCAGTCGCATTTAACTCGTTATAAAAGATAAAGGGTTCTCGTAGACTAGTTAGATAAATTGGGGTGTCTGCTATTATGGATCCGGTGCCTTAAGCTCTACAGAACTGGGAGATGTTAAGTCGATGATTTATCCATGTTTATTATTATTATTACTGATGTATTATTGTCACTGTTTATCCTGGGGCAATAGTGTGGATCAGTGATTAGCACGGTTGTCTCAAGAACACACCGGTTGGCCAGTAATCTTCTTTCTGTAATCGTGTCTTCCGTGTCTCTCACAGTCCAACACATGCAGGGTTTCGTTCCTTAAATCCAGTTTACCAAATAAGCCAGACTTTTTTTGTGTCACCTGTTGTGCTGTAATTCATCACTCTACTGTAGCTACAATTCCGGATTAATTAAATCATGCTGATTAAATCTGTAGGAGGAAGTTTGTTAAAGTACACGGCCTATAAAACGCTAAAAAAGGGCGAAAGTCGCATATTAAATTCAAAATGGCTGACTTCCTGTTGAGTTTCGGGCATACCTCCAAGAGGCTTTTTTGTGCGTCTTCACATGTTACATATGTCTGCCAAATTTCATACATCTAGGTGAAACCTACATATATATAATTTCACCTTTTCACACAGAATCCGCACATGGAATGTGTACACTATATATCATATCTGCTTTCTACCCCCATCTCGAAACAAGTGTTGCAGAAGAGGCCAGATGTATTGATTTTAGCTGCTGTTCTTGTGTCGGTGTTTTCCACGTGTACCGGCCTCTCCATGTCCCTCTGCCTCTTCATGTTGCCCCCGTGGCTGTTCTGGAGCGCCGAGCAGGTTCACCCTGTAAACGCAGCATCAAGGTCATTGTTAGCTGTGGGAAATGTGTACTAATAAAGCTCCTGCAGCCGGAGCAGCGTGCTCTAATGCAGAACGTGTTCTCATAGTTCTCACCTTGTAAAGCCAAGATGATCTGCTGTTTGATTTTCTGTCTTTCTAAATAATGTCTGCTTGAATAAAACCTCTCATACACAGCGGGAACATAATCATCACTTCCACCTTATTTTGAAATAAAGGCAAAATGAGTAGAGAGCTGAATCATGTGATTGCAGTCAGGTAGGTATGTAACCTCCCAACATGCACTGAGGCAACAGATTCATTGACAAAAGTGTAATTTTCTGTGTGTTCCCACAATGTTACGGGTGTCATTCTACGTTCCTATACAACCAAGCATTGTGAATTTCGAGGGAAATGTATTTTGTCGCAGATTACGATTGTTTTTGAAGTACAAATATGTTTCCAATGACAGTCCGCGGAAGTCCACATAGGGGGAGGACGGAGTGGATGGGTCATACAAACATAGGACTTTGACCCGCTGTTCGTCTCTCGCGTGAAACTAAAAGTCAACGTTCACTTTTTTCAATTTACGCCCGTAGCTTAATAACATAACAAAGTCAAATGAAGTCAAACCATGATGTTTTTTTAAACCTAACCAAGTAGTTTTGTTGCCTTTTTGTTTTGTTTCAATTCACAACGTTAACCACTTTAGACTGTAATCTGAGAGAGAATGAAGTTTAGTTGTATGGAAATGAAGTTACAATATTGTAACCCTAGTTCTATAAGCACAGGCGGAGCCTTTTAATGGACTCTATGGGTAATACTCTCCTCACGCACATGTTCGCCCACTGAGATTTGCATAAACGTAGCCGGCCAATCAGGACTTTCCTTCCAGAATATGTGCGTTCACTGCAGTACATAAGACCCTCGTCAGTGAGTGGCGCAGGAGCAACAGGGCCCTCTTGGCTCTGTTTGTGCTTATAGAACTAGGGTTACAACATCGTAACCTTCATTCTAACTCGCACAAGCTCCACCCCCTACTGGGTACAGTGGGTGGAGCCTGATGGATGTACGCCCTGCCTTGACATAACATCGACCTAACCACGCTGATACAGACCGGCTAGATGTGAGTTGCCGCAGCCGCATCTACTTCTTTATAACCTAGTGCCTTCATTATCATCTAAAATTACAATCATATCAATGCTCTTGCATTATAAATCTAAGAAAGCAAGACATTTGTATTTGAAAATGAGTTTGGAGTCCACCCTAGAATATCTTTAGGTATTAGGTCATGAGCCAGCTGACTGTCAGTGAGCCTGCACTTTTGCAGATTTGGGCTCAAGGACTTGTTTGTCTGACGTCACTGCCAGATGACTTTTAAATCTGCTTTGCAGGGACCAAAAAAGTCCAGACTTATATCAAATCATCAACATCTGAGTTATCCACGTACGAAGAACGGGACCCTATACCCGGACTTTTCACAAACAAATCAAGAGTTGTAGACGTGAAGTTTAACAGGTAACAAGTTTGCTGAGGTCACAGCAAGTACCAGTGAATTATTATGTAAAACCTTTATGAAGCCATAACTCCAAGTGCACCCAGCGAAGCTCCTCCTGACAGCAAACTGTTGATGATTCATTGAGGCTAGTAGTTCCCCCTCTCTGTAAATAATAAACTAGAATAAACTAGTATCATGTCGGAGTTCTCTCAATTATTTAACATCCCAAAATAATTCAGTGTCACAGCTTCAGTCTCATTTTCAGATTTGCTTTCCGTTGTGGCTCTGTGTTGCATAATATAAGAAGAAAAAAAAGCATAGCAGAGAATGTTTAATGAATGCAGCTCTGCTTCTCTGATTCTACAGAGAGAAAGGACAGATACCTACGCCAGAAAACTGAATAGAAATCTTATTTATGATGATTTTCTTTGTTTCTTTCCCACCTCCGTCCCCACCAGGTGGCTGATTGATGATTAGTGGGTCCAATGGGCTGACTCGGGGTCAGTTTGGTCATGAGTTCTGGACTCAGGTCTGTCTGTTTGGAAGTAGACCAGTAGATTTCTGTCATGTGTTTCCAGCTCTCAGCACTGAGGGTTTTCCTCACACTTCTCACGTCTCACGTCTCCTCTAACCTTCTCGATGATCAATCAGTTTGAATGTCAATAAAGCTGATGACACAATAAAGGTTTGGTCATCAACCTGTATTCACTTTTATGTTGTCAGATGGGTTTGCAATTGTAAAATAGTGATTTGATGATCAGTCAAATAACTCTGGCAGTGCTGCATAAAGTCTGAATAGAGCTGGTTTGCATTAGATTGAACGGGTTTACCTGATTTTCTTTGGGATTTCTCAACCTGGACCCTATTTTCCCATGTTTTTTTTTATGGTGTCTAAGTGACGAATAAGGACAATAATTGTTGAAATTGGTCCAGTTTTGAGAAAGAACACTTATATTTACAAAGATATATGACTTAAATATGACACATATGTTCACTGTAGAAAGATATGTGACATAAAAGATATTCACTGTACAAAGATAGATGACACAAAGATATTCACTGTACAAAGATAGATGACACAAAGATATTCACTGTACAAAGATAGATGACACAAAGATGTTCACTGTACAAAGATATATGACACAAAGATATTCACTGTACAAAGATAGATGACACAAAGATATTCACTGTACAAAGATAGATGACACAAAGATGTTCACTGTACAAAGATAGATGACAAAGATATTCACTGTACAAAGATATATGACACAAAGATATTCACTGTACAAAGATAGATGACACAAAGATGTTCACAGTACAAAGATATATCACACAAAGATGTTCACTATACAAAGATATATCACACAAATATGAATATATGTTTGTCCAGTGAATATATTTGTGTCATATATCTTTGTAAATATGCCGCTCCCCCCCCGCCCACCTCCCCCCACCCCCCTCCACTGTAAAAAGATATATGGCACAAAGATATTCACTGTACAAAGATATATGACACAAAGATATTCAGTTTTTTACCAATATTCATTAAATGAAAATATATCTGGAACTGATTTGTTCATTCGTTTTGTTCTTTCTTTTTGAGCTAACACTCCACACCGTCTCACACTAGTGTCAGTCCTGAGTCTGCAGTGACTTCCCTTTCGGCCGAAGGGGTTTTGGATAAGTCAGGGGAAATTAACATTTTCCTTGAGAGACCCAGATGTCGTACTCCTCTCTATCCTTGCCTCTGGTCAGTGATAACAATGGACACAACGTCTTGGAGGACCCATTTAGACCAGGCAGCTAGAGGTTGGAGTCACAGCCACTGTTTGTTCTTTCCTCTCTCTGAAAGACAAAGATGTCCATCCCTCGGGCAGGGCTCTTCTCATTTCACAAGCTAAAAGAATTCATGTTAAAGATAGTCCTCCCGAGGATTCTTTTGGGAAAGTTCTCATGCCTGTGCAAGCTCAGAAAACTTGGTATTTCCAGGCTATATACAGTTTTGGGGAAGCTACTTGGCGAGCTAAGATACTTGCTACTCTATGACGAGCTGTTTAAATATTTAATCAAACCACGGTTCTTCCATCTGTAATTACATTTTAGATATCCATAATAGCAATTTATCCTTGTCAAACTGTGCACCCTCTTGTCAGAATGGTAATTAGAGATATCCACATTCTTACTGTTAAACATGGTAATCCAGGATATCTTTGCTTGTGCTAGTCAAAACAAAATTTAAGATATCTTTAATTCCTTTAAAAAAGTGTAAGAGGCTGTTTTAACATTTAATAGCTAGACTGGATGTTTATTGCAGATATCTGTGATTTAATTCTTTCTAGTCAAAATGAACATTTCAGATGTCCACAATGTCATTCTCCCAAGGACGTCACTTTTCCTATGAATCTTGATCTTTTTAACTGTGTAAAGTGACTTCTTTGAAAAGCACTATATGAATAAAATGTATTATTATTATTATATCTAGAATCTGAATGAGGTTGGATGCATTGTTTGTAGGAATGCAACTGAGATTCCTTCCCCTTGAGCTCCAGATATCATGTGACAGCCCAAGAGAAACACATAATCTTTGCACCAGTGACATGTACAGTATACTCTATACCTGTAAGGGTGGTGAAACAAAAAAATAGCTCCAGTTTGACACAATAAAGACGACTGCAAATAATGACACCGTGCTTGACTGTGACATTACAACCACCCGTCTGCCTGTGAGACAGTAATGCTGATTGATGGTTATTGTCCTTGTCAGTCAGACCTTACAGAAACCTCTGGAGGTGTCCGGCCATGCATATAATTTTGGTTTTATGTTCCTAGGTTTTCAGATATCCTCCACCCCAATACAGTGTAGGTGGTGTAAAATGCTATTCCGTTGGTAAGCACTGAAAAATTACACAAGAAATTCACTGAGGGTGTACCACAGACTCCACTGTAGTTTAGGACAATATCGTTGCTGGAAAGTATCGTTCCAATGAACACTGTTGGCGATCAAGTCAAAACTGTCCCAAGTAACTTTAGGTGACAAAATGAACTGTACTCGCTAAGATATTTCTTTCTTCCTCATCTTCAAACACTTGTTAGTAAAATCAGCTAACTTCTCATTGCATTTTTTATCATGTCATGGTGGAGAAGCTTGTATGCCTCAAAGATCCTGAAAGATACGCCAATGGGAATTTTCGATTGGTCTCAAGTAACCAATCTGGCTTGGTTGGACCTGCTTTTGAGCCTGACTAAAGACACCTCACTGGCCCTCAAGAGTCACAAAAAGTCTCAAGTGACCGGTCGACCACCCCTGGTTAAAACCTGGTTGAAACTTGGGGTGCAAAAGAGATTACATAAGGACCCAGATTCATCTTGGAAAATGGAATGTCCGAACAATGACGTAAAATACAGAACAAGTTCTCGATGAGTTAAATAAATATCACCTTGTTATTATGGGAATGTCTGTTGACTGGCTCTGGAAGTCAAGTGAAGATTGATGGAATCGTTCTTACTTTACTCTGGAAAACAACCACAAGACCATTAAGGCAGAGGTAACTCTGATGCCTTGGCCATATGTTTTCCAATGGAAGCAGATTGAATCCCAAAGGTTGGGTGAAAAAATCTGAAACATCAAAACTGACCTCGCACAGAACCGTGATGGCTGAACATGTTGCAAAGCATTTGGAACAATGGAAGGCTTTATGTACAGGAAGTCCCCAAATGGCACACATTGTTTTACAGGCAGGATTTGAGATTGATAAATGAACGCACTAACCATAGTTCTATGGCAACATGCAGAGCCCCGTAAGAGGCTGATCACACGAGACACATTGCTACAGTCGTGGCTGCAAGAAAAATGCGAGGTGTGGCAGCTATCTGTGGTGGTGCAGATTGTCTTTTCCATTGTATGACAACAGAAATTGTTTGAAGCAGTGCCTTGGAGTGCAGGAGAACACCGATCTCCATCTTTTCACACTTGAAACATACTTTGCTGCTGACATTTTTATGTTGACTCGCAGCACCCAGTGAGTGTTGTGACTGCTTAGCGATGACAAATGTAAAAGCATGTGTATTATTACATTCCCTACGCATGAGTTTGTCTGTGTCGCTCTGACAGGCGAGGTGTTGATTAGGACACACATTGTGCCACTGTGTTAGCAATTAGCACATGACCTGAGCTGTTAATTACTCTGCTTTGACCCCCACTGAGCTGCAACCCACCCCCCCTCCCAACCCCACACGTCTCCGCATGCAGGATGCTGATGGTTTTCAATGAGAATCTAAAGGCTGCCCGTGAAGAGAAGAAACAGGCAATCAATAAAATCCCATTATACTGAGCATGCAGAAGCTGCTGCGCAGAGAACGTCCACATTAAATGGATGGATGGCTCAGGTGTTTTTGAAGTGGGGTTGTATGAGGTACTCGGTGCCTCTTTAGGCACTGGTCATGTAGAGCAAATCACCATAATCCAATAAAAAGTTAAAAAAATAAGTTGCTGAAATCAAATGTTTTCTCGCCTGGGAGGGAGAAACAAGATTTGTCTCTGAAAAAAAGAACCTCGATTTAAGTTTCAGCTTTGAAAACCGTGTTCTCAATGTGTGATTTGAAGGACCCTTGAGCAGTTGAGACAAATTAGACGGACAAATTAGACGGTAAGGGACATGTTTGGACATGTTTTCTCACATTGTGAAATTGTACTGACTATTTTGTTATTGATCTATTTGGCTACTATCCCCTGCATACTGAATATGTGTGTTTTTGTTTAATAAAAAAAGAAAGTAGAGATAAGTAACCAACTAGTGTAAAGTTTAATTACGACGTGGCTTTCCTGTCCTGTCCAAATTCTGAGTCAACAGCTGCCAGTGAAATATATAGTGTGCTAGATGTCAGGTGTGATTGGTCATTACGTCATTGGTTGAACCTCTACCCGGCCACACTTGCACTTCCTGCTCGTCTCTCACCGCCTGCCATCCCAACAAGACATTAGCCGCTCCTGATAGAAAATGAACGGGGAGCAGGAAGCACTTTACTTCTCTTCCAAAATTCTGCGTCTTTCCCGAGAGTACTCTCCCATTGTGGAAGGTAGGGTGAAACTATTTGCAGTAAATGACATTATATTAAAGTTGGTGGACTCATGGGTATGCACAGCCCGTTCCCAGGGCGTAAAACACAGATGCTTTGTCACGCCCCTCGGCATTGTGTTGCCAACACACAAGGCGCCCTGTGCTCAGAAAGAGCTCTGGGAGTGTGGTGACGTAGTTTAAAGAACAAGAGAAACACAGACATTGTTGGGTGGGGAGGGGAAGTGAATGGGTCCAACAAACACAGGGCTTTCATCCAGGAGACTGCCGTTTGCGTCAAGTTCCATTTTCACTTCACAAATATAGTAATTTCATGCCCAACCGTGATGCTTTTTCTTTAACCTAAATAAGGGGTTTCGTTGCCTAAACCTAAGTAAGCGTTTTTGTTTGAATGCACAATGTTAAGCACATGTTTACTGTGACCGTTGAGATGAGAACGTGTTGGTATGCATACAGTTTGTCCCCATTGATTAATCGTGATGTCAGTAGTAAAGGAGGAATGCATGTTTTGTTTGTTTCCTTCTTTCAAAGCTTTGTATTGGTCTAGCTCACCAGATGGTACCCGAACAGGTGGTAGGTGAGGCTGAGTCCAATTTTAAATTGTTATCTGAACATCCACACAAACTTTCTTTTGTTAGTAAATTGTTTGTTTTTTTTTGCAGACTCCTTCCTTTAGTGCTTCTTTCTTTGATAATCCCTTTAAGTTTTCCATTGCTAACCAACATCTACTGCTCAGACCAGTTGAGACACTGCTGCAACATGACCCATACGCGGTCCTTTTTCTGGCAACCCTGATCCAGGCCATACAGAACTTGTCAGTTGTAAAATCTGCACGCCGTATATTGATTTCTCCGAGCAGCTTACCATGATACAATCCTGAATAGGAGTCAACATTTCAATATTCTTCAGCTATTTTGCTGCTTGTTTTTGTGGCATTAAAGTCGCTGCTCGACTTCGAAATTGGATTATCATGGTATTTGCTTGACTATAACTAGAGCCAGCGTAACAGTGGCAGAAACCAAGTCGACTTATGGGATCAACAACTTAGTGAATTTCACAGCAAATAGGAGAAGAATACCACCAGTATGTGATAAGACTTGTCTCTGTCACATTCTTTAGAGCTGAGAGGAAACTGAGAGAAACATAAAAAGCTCAGTGTGCTGTTGATGGAGCTTAAAACCATGTAGGTAGTTATTTAAATGAGGTTCCCCCAGTGCTCCGTCATTACCTCTCTGTTCAAAATGTCACCGCTTTTCAAATTCCATCAGTGTTAGAGATTGAGATTTAGGATAGGAAGGCAGAAAACTCTCCCAAAACTCTTTTTATTTGAGTCATTTCAAGGGGTAAATATTCACAACTTTCTTTAAGAAAGCCCACAGTCGAGCTCCAAAGGGAAGGTACAAACAGACTCAAATAATGTTAGAAGTCCAATTCCAATACTTTTTGGATTTAGGCTGATAGGCAACGTTTGGTGGATATTTTCTATATGTTTGAATGAGGCTATTTTCATGCCTCAGTTTTCACAAACACAAACTGTTTACTGTTGACAGACTATAAAGCTGTGAGAGCATCATGGGACTATAACTAAAGTTTGCTTTGAAAGCCATGCATTGAAACTTTTACCTTCTCCTCAGCGTATACTAGATAGGTGAGAAGCTCTGCGGCACATTGGTCCATCAGATTCTCAGAGAGAAACTCTTGTATGTATCTTTAATGAAGAATTGTGTCTCGTGCACATGCTTTATAGCGTTTTATTTAGCAATAATACATGGCTAGTATATAATATAAGACCTAAGACAGAGTTGATGCATTACATCTAAACCTGCACCTCTTCACAGGTGAGAGCAGGTTCACACTGAGCACATGTGACAGGCGTGAAAGAGCCTGGAGACGCCGCAGGTGAATGTTATGCTGCCTGTAACATCATCCGGCACAATGGCGGACCTGCCAATTCTGGTGTTCCCTGACGAATGCCGATGGAGCTGCACTGTGCTGGGCTGGTCCCACTAGAGGACGTTGGGTCCTAATGCCACCCTCGTGGAGTCTGTTTCTGACAGTTCGGTCAGAAACATGCACACCAATAGCCTGCTGGAGGTCATTTTGTAGGAATCTGGCAGTGCTCTTCCTGTTCCTCCTCGCAAAAATAAGCAAATACCGGTACTCGTCCGGCACTCCTGGTGTAACGGCCGGTCTCCTGGTATCTCCTCAGTGCTCTTGAGACCGTGCCGGGAGACGCAGCTAACCTTCTTGCGACCACATGTATGGATGTGCCGTCCTGGAGGAGCTGGACGCGGACTGGACTGGATGGAATTTTTGCCCAATGATGCCAAAAATATACTGCCTACTGCCACTTTAAGTGTTCCCTTCATTTTTTTTTAACAGTGTATATTAATTAGTACAGCTTTATAATTTGTATGGAGTGAACCATGACACTGTTGGTATTATATCTTTCAGATATTTATAATTTAAAGCATGTTGGTCACATGGGATCTAATTTATTCGTCTATACAGCACTATAACAAATGTGTGTGAACTGTTAAATATTATATTCCAAACACCATGTGATACAACATTAAGAAATGTTTCTTTTATGCCTGTGGGATGTTCCATTTAAATCCAAGTGTAACACTAAAGATAATGTCTGTATTCCCCCAGTTGACCCTCATTAATCTACAGTAAATCTGCTCTTTCTGTAAACACGGGATGGTCAGCTTAATGCAGACGAGTCGCTTTATTTCCTTTCATTTTTCTGCTAATGCCGATTCACAGGGAAAAGAGAGGCGTCCCACAGTGCCGAGGCGTGAGATTAAGCAAATATTAAAGTTCCCATGATGCTACGGTGCAGAGGAGAGGAGGGAAGCAGAGTGAGCTCTTCTCCTGTGATAAACTCTGCTCTTACAGAGAGGCTGATGGGTAAAAAAATAACAGGTGTTACAGGTTTACTTCTAAATGAGGTATCAGCAGACACAGCATGAGATTATAATGATTTTTGTTTTGTTTCATTATAATTTAAATCTCCAATTTTTTAACATTTAAATTATCAACACTGGGGATATTATTATGTCATTTATGCATTATGTTTCTTATGTCAACAATGCAGCAAGGGTACCATTACCTGTGACAGTAAAAATGTTATCTTTAACATTTTCTCATTATGTTTAATGCAACTTAATCTGGTCAACATTACTTTTCAGCTGCATCTGCATGTATTCCGAAGAACCATGGATTTCCTGTAAGACTGTTAAAGGTCCCATATCATGCTCATTTTCAGGTTCATACTTATTATTATGTGTTATCTTATTTTGTGTTTTTTCGAGAACATGTTTACATGCTGTAATGTAAAAAACGAAGATCTCTGATAGAATGAAACGTTTTTTCATACAATCCCATGAAAAAAAACAAACAATGAATATATCTACAGTACTAACAAGTATTGTGTGTGTATCAGAGACATATCTTCGTTCTCCGGGTTCCATTAAATCACATCAATGAGCCTCACTGTGTCGCCGGGTGACATGTTCCTCCTTCACCATGAACACACACACTAGTTTATTCTGACTCAACCCCACATCCATCGACACAAATACTCACTAGAGCACCAGATGTGGATTAATCCGCCACTGAAAATAGTCCCCAAAAAATGCTCTATTTCCAATAAACCTGCAATAGTGGATTTGTTGGCCACTTTGGTGGCATGGGAACCAAGTTATAAACACAACATATCAACATCTTTTTAAGCTGATATGGTGATTTGTTTTGGCAAACTGTTGCCCGTTCACATTGTTTTCGTTGTCTTTTGGTTATAATATGCCTCTCAAAAACTATCCCCACCCTATAACAAACAGAAATGTGAACAAAGTGTCAGACTGAATAAATAAAGTGTAATAAAATGGCAAATAACTGATGTTCTTGTGGCTGAATGGGAGCAAATCCCTGCAGCCGGGTCCCAGAATTTCTTTTGGCAAAAGCCTTTCCGGGAGGATTTTCTGCAACCTCTCAACCTATTCATAAGAAACCTAATTTTGGTTGCCAGGTTATGGAAAATCCTCTTGCTGCAGAACACTTTGCTTTGTCCTTTTAGCCCCTTTAATTTATCAGGAAGAATCCTCCAATGGATTCCAAATCCATTTATTAAACGTTTACATCTGCACACTTGATGAATTGTATCATCACTAATGAGTGTTGGGAAGGTTACAGATTGTTAAAAATGTAATGTAAATATTTTAATTACTTCATCAAAGTAATGCAACTTATTACATTTGAGAACTTTTTGATTACTAACAAACGTTTTAAATTGGATAATAAGGCATCAAGTTAAACCGGATAGTGTAAACCTCACATCAACACTGTTACTGTCAAACCTTTACTCAAAGTTCTTCAATATAACTTGAATTAATGTTATATTCTACATACAGCTTTTTACCGAAAATAATATTTCCCAGCCCAGTTGCACAGCCTTCCGTGGAATAGTCACAACATTTAATGTATGGATTTGTGAACATAGACATTATTTTTTTTGACCGGTGTTCATGAAACCAGAAGTTAAAGTTGATTCATTTGTCATGTAACTTCCGTACTTAAAGGTCCCATATTGTAAAAAGTGAGATTTTGTTATATTATAAAGCAGGTTTAAGTGCTATATAAATACTGTTAAACTATCAAAACACTCAATCCACAGAGAAATACACACAGCCCGTATTCAGAAACTGTGTGTTTGAAACAAGCCGTTAGGATTTCTGTCCATTTGTGATGTCACAAATATACAATATTTAGACCATTTCACAGTTTGAAACGTAAACATTCTAAATGTGTCCCAGTTTATTCCTGTTGCAGTGTATGTGAATGACATCGGCTGACAGGATGTAAACATGGACCCAAGCTGTTGCCTAGCAACGCAATTATGTTGCCATTCCATTGAAATGCACTAAAACGGAGCGTTTCAGACAGATCATGAATACAGGTATATTCAGTCAGACAGTATGAGAAAAATAATGTGCTTTTTGAACATTAAAGCATGTAAACATGTTCTAGTAGAAACCCAAAATACAAGTATGAACCTGAAAATGAGCATAATATGGGATCTTTAAGTTACAGCACTTCCAGAGTTTTTTTAACCCAGACCACAATGTTTTCCTGAAGCTGACTAAGTTGTTTTTTGTCACATAACTTCAATACTTTAGTTACGCCACTCATGGTGTTATTCAAGAGAAACTTGTGTGTATGTACATACATTAAATAGATTACATTTCATGAGACTGTGTTGTATATTCACATGTAACCCCTTTATAATCACCAACATTTTGATTATTAACTAATTGCATATTCTTTTAATTATTACATTCTGTAATTTAATTACTCTCCAACACTGTTACTAGTCTATTAACTATTAGTAAATGACTCTCAATGAAGCTATTAGTGACAACTTATAAACCCTCTACAGAGGGTGCCTTGTGACTAAGTAGATAAATCCGTGTTGGAACTCGTCATTAAAGACCGCGGTCTCAACTTTGGTAGTGAGACTACCCTTTTTTTCTTACCTAACTCACAGGTTGTTCCTGAAAACTTGTGATTTATGTTCCAAGCTTGCCAAACACAACCCCTCCTCCCTTCTCCTTAGAGAATCCTGTGTGTCTGTGCTGCCGACACATTGACAGGACTACATCTGTGTTGGCCGTAAAGAGGCTTGGAGAGATGAGAGACCTCTGTAATCCAGCAGTATTAAAACAACCTGCAGGGGATGAAGGCCGTGATTAAATTTGTTAGTCTGAGACAGACCCCTTTACGTTCTGTGAGTAACCCAATTTTGGCTGTGTCTGCCGAGGCCAACGGTGGAAGCACCGCTCCCCTGCGCTGCTGCCATCCAGCCGGCCGCCATAAATCATCTGTGCTGTTTCATCAGGCGACGGAGCGGCAGGGGCAAAATATCATCTGGCACTGACCTCCACGTCCTACATGCTATGGTTTCCATCAGAGGGAGACGCGCTCCTTCCTCTCTTTTCCTACTCAGACTAACACCACGCTGCGGTATAGATAGACCTGAGCTGTATAGGTGGAATAATCTTCATGGTTCCCAGCTGGTATTTGATTAATGATCAGGCAGTAAAGATGCACATCAACCTAAACAACACCATAACGTTTACAACATGACGTTAGAGTGTCATTTCCAACCAAAGCGGAGAGAGATTTCTTCAGCTTTTATTCATTGTTATGATCATTTTCATGGATCCGTTGCTCAGTAATATGGATTGCCAATGTGGCACATGTGACCGGCTTGAATGTACATTAAATGTACATAGTTATTTTTTGTTATCTTTTTTATATTGTTATTGATCTGATTTGTTATTATCTACCTGATCATATCTCATTATTATAATAAAACAACTCCATTTGGAGCCAAAATGATACAATTTAGTTGTTTTTTTTATTGATTTTCTACTGTGCACAATGGTAAACGTGATGATGCACAGGGTAAATGTCATGAACAAAGGCTCCATTGTGTGCTCATAGCCTCCTGTAGTGGATATTAGTAGTATTTTAGAGCCAGATTCTCTTTCAAGAGGTAGAAACACCATTTGGCACACTTTGGGTATCCAAGTGTGCCAAATGGAGAGTCCTCCTGGTCCTATCTTGACTAAAACCTTTGTAAAATCTATGTGCTTTGTGTTGTTTATATCTGCTTTGGCACAGTTGTAGTCAAGGAGTTGCTGAATGAATTCAGTGGCGTCTCTGTTGTGGCATCACTGCTATAATGGTGTTATCCATGGTGTAATCTAGAAAAACATTTTAGGCGAGGATAAAAAATGTTTCCTTTGGTTCATCACAGTTTACTCAGACATAGTAACAGTTACAATATTACTGACACTGGGGATGAATTCTCTGAGGTCGTACCTCTCTATAGAGACCAAGGTCATGCATATAGACCTGGTAGTTGTGGAGCTATTACAGATTTATAGGCTGTGATCAACCGATGTATTACAAATCATTGTGAAAAATGAAACGTTCCATATGGTCATGCTTTGGGAATATCCATCCATCCATCTTCTAAACCGCTTCATCCTCTCCGAGGTCATATGGGGCACAACTGTATGTGCTTTTCAAGTAACTGTCTCCCACACAGGCTGGATAGTGATCATGGTTCAACAAAATGGTAATTCCTAGTATAAAGCAGAGATAATTATACATTGTAGCCTACTGTATGTGCACTCTGCAGACTAGATATGTGGTTGTAAGTCAGTGTCAGACTGCTTTCTTAACATTACAATTAGTCATTTTTAAATTTAATGCAAGATTCAACAATTGCCATATCAATTTCAGTTGATGAGGAAATTTGTTTTGGTGCGCCTGAAAAACAAAACATATAATCATATAGCACACAACAAAAACACGCCACAATGACAATACAGCAACCACGCATTAAATACAATATTACTACCAGATGCTCTTAAAGTGAAAAAATGAAAGTGCATGTGCTTGTTTATACACCAGTGAAGCATTTAGGATGTGGGTTGCTTCAGGATAAGTGCTGAGATGTTCTGTGTAGTCTTTTACCTGGAGGTAGTAGACTGATTGGAGGGTTTTTGCAGGATGTGAGGAGTCCTTTAAAAAAATGTTCAACCCTTTCTGCTGGATGTGGTTTACCTCAGACACGGTGGGAAGTACACAGCCAATTATTTTTGACTCTGTCCGTCAGTTTTGTGGGCTGTGGAGTTGCCGTGCCGTACAGTTATTGAAAAGGTGAGCACACTTTCTATTACCGCTCTGTGGAAGTGCAACATTGCGACCTTTGACATGCCACATTTTCTAAGCGCGAGCGTTCGTCTGGACGATGGTGGAGTTGTCTTCCCATTTCAGGAGGAGGGGATTGATTTGAAATGATGGACTTTCTCTGACACCTGGTTGTTGACGACCAAGCGGTACTAGCTCTACTGGTTTTTACGGAAGTCCAACATAAGTTCCTTAGTTTTGCTGATGTTTAGTTCCAGATTGTTGCTGCTGCACCAGTCGACCAGAGGGGAGGAGACCTAATTGCAGACTGATGTGGGAGAAAATCTTTGCGGCAGAGTCTGAGATATCCTAACTTTTATGGGTCAAGCTCAAGTCAAGTCAATTTTACATAATGAAAATACAACATAGACAATCCATAGGACAAAAAATAATACATGTAATGTGAATATAAGTGAGAAGGTGGATCCAGGAGGATGTCAAGCAACTTCCAGGCGTCGCCAAACAGATAGAGCCAATCACTGAATCCTACATTTCCCATAATGCAACCAGAGCATCATTAGTTAACCCTCTTGGTCTGGTAAAAACCAACACAATTACTTTTGGACAGACCAGGGACGGCGTCTCACGATACCAAAGACTCACGTGACTGACGATATACCGCCGAGTCACATGACTAAAGGCTGACGTGACAAAATAAGTCTACTTTTAGTTTAACACAGGACACGAACACCGGTCTCCTGGTTGAAAGTCTTGTCACATAAAAATGTGACATCCTGTTAGATCCGATTTGTAGGCTACTTGTAGTTTTCAGACCACGTTCAGATTTATTTATATTTGTTTGTAAATACATGTGGAAATGTGCACATATATCTGCCGTTGGATTCTATCCTTTATTATTTTTATGTCCGCCTTGTAAAGCACTTTGTAACGAGTGCTTATAAATGACCTTCATTATTGTTATTATCAACCACACAAGATGTGTTTGTTAACAGATGAAATCTTCATTGCACAACATGAGAAATATCCTGCAATCTAGCTTTAAATATAATATAATATAATCTAAATACACAGAGATTCTGAATGTAAAACGTTAATCAGGAGAGTGAGATGTAACTGTAACTGTCAACTGTTCCGATTCCAATGAAAACAGATCCAACTCCTCTGGTTCAGCTCACTGTTTTGCTGTTCTGTACAGCATCATACAGGTGGGGCAGACTATTTATACCTGTAATTATTTGATTAAACTCCATAGACTATTTCATAATGAAATACGAACCCTCTGAAGGCTTTAATTAAATCTCGCTCAGGTGGTTGACAAGCAGGTGAATATTTTGCTAATATTGAGCTTGAGGATTGGCTACGCAATAAAAAAAAAAAATAATAATATTCTGCTCCAGATGCTTCCTCTGGTGGGCTGAAAATATTTCATTCTTCTTCCTCCTCTTCTGCCGTCATTTCACCTGGTTACCGAAAAGCATGTGAATCCTTTTGGCACTATTTTTGAACACATACAAACATGGATCCGGCTAATTGCTTTGACCGGACAATAATGCTTAACAATAAAAAAAACTTCCCACGTCTGCCATCAGCGAAGGGGTCGTGGAATTGGATGAGATCCACAGTACGACAGCTTAGCACACACAAGATGGCAGTACATCTGTTCAGCAGTCACACAGCCACCTTCGACGGCGTAATTACACCGCATCCGTCCCTCCGACCCGAACCAGACTTTCTCATTCATCCCTCCCCTCTTTGTCCTCTCGCAGTTCACATCGTCGACTATAAACATTTTTAATTGAATGGCATCGGTTTGATGTTGTGACGAGAAAATGGGAAAGTGAAGAGAAACGAGGACATTAGGGCGGCCCAGCTGCTTCCCTGCATGCCCCCCACCCACCTCTCCCAGCTTACAGCATTAGTCCATCCGGGATCACTGGGGTGCTGCAGGCCAGTCTATCACACACAGATGAAGCTCATACAATGGAAATAGATCAAAGTCCAATTTCAGTGCAGCAAATTGCAAACAACATATTTTTTCCAATTGGAGTCTACACAAATGAGTAGATGGAAGAGGCCATCAGCCAGCAGGTACCATCATCTCATGAATCTTATTCTCGACTCCTAAATAAATATGTCCGCTAACAATTACTTTACTTTCGCCTTAAAAAAAATTCACATTCTACGTAACGTCTCCCTGGATACTGGCAATGGTTTATTTCCAATCCGGGAACTGTGTCATGCTTGATGGTTCAATATGTTCCCAACAAGCTACTTTGCACCACGTCAGGGAAGTGTTTCTCTGTTCCGAATGGCCTTTCAGTCTCTCCTCAGAGACATACAGTTGCACTCAAGTTATACATATGGAAAGTGATGGAAAATGGTTGGCTGTGATAAAAAGTGATTTGTAGTAAATAGGCTAAAATGAAACTGACCTAGAAAAACGACAGCTTCAGCAAACAGCCAGTAAAGAGATATATGGTATGCTGTCTTTAAAGGGCCAGTGTGCAGCTTTTAGGTGCAGAAATGGAATATGATATTCATAACTATATTGATGTTTTCATTAGTTAGCTTAGCATGAGCCCTTCATATCTGCATAGATAGCGGCTCCTCTTCACAGAGTCCGCCATGTTTCTACAGCAGCCCAGAATGGACAAACTAAACTCTGGCTCTAGAGAGAGACTTTCATGTTTTTACGTTACCTGAAGGCCACCGTAGTTCTCCGAGATGCTTGTGAAGAGTGTAAAAGTTCCGCCAGCCGCCGTCTGACTTCACAAAGTAGTGTCATTATGGTATGGATGGCCTCTGAGCAAGGCGTTACCTCGGTTTTGCTCTCGGCGGCTCACGTTACCTCAGTCTTGGAAAGGGAGGGGTGAGCCGAGGGGTACTCACTTGGTTGCAATCTGCAACCACACCGTTAGATGCCACCAAATCTTACACACTGTCCCTTTAAGTGACCAAGCCCCTAAATAGGAAGTCTATTAACAGTTTCTGAAAGCACATGTGAGGTTGAACTACCGATTGCTGGGTCAAATGAGAAAATACTTTGAGAGCTACAAACGATATATTTTTGTTGACTAAAACATGTTAAAAACCACTGGTATGGTCCTTTTAAGATGGCCCCTGATTGATTATCTAATCTTGAGGCCTGGTCTTGTTGAGGGCCCCCCTGTTTAAACCAGAGGCTAGACAGTATAGGAGCACTTGTTGAGTTGGTTTTTGGGAGTATGAGCAAATATAATGGACGCCACGGGAAGTCTACTGAGCCTGAGTTGTCCCAATACCGATATCGGAAATGTCTTTAGATAAAGCCTAAAATGTATA
>CAKAOI010028043.1:0-16183 GCA_916701655.1 Sebastiscus albofasciatus | reverse complement strand
TCTCTACCCCCCCCCACCCCCCCTCTTTGCCCTTGAGACCGGGATAGGCCTCCTGCGGAGAAGATGCTGCTATTTGGGTCTGTCACTTTGCTGTTTCTCCATTATTCATATGTTCTAATATATGTGATCTAATATACCACGAAATATAATAAGAAATGACCACATTTTACATTTAAGGGAATTAGTCAACAATAAGTAAAATATGATGATTGCACAGTAGTATGTTTCTTTATAATGAAAAGAGATAATAAATACATTAACTCGAAAGCCTATAAAATGGCTATACAATTCATTTGCATTTATGCACGAGTATATGACATTCACTGAAATTTGAATTTATTGCTTTTGGATGCCCCTGTGGCAGATAAAACATGATAAAGTGCACTCCAGGGTGGCCTTCATAGGCGTTAACATTAAGAAAACATGATGAGGTGCCATAGGCTGCCCTACATGCTAGAAAACTTTCTGCACACTAGTGCCCCACCGCATGCAGCTGGTGCCCTTTTTATTTTTTCCGCCCCTGCCCCAGACAGCCTGAATCCACCACTGCCCATGAGCAAGCACTACGGTGATAGTGTCAAAAAAGAACTTTCCTTTAACAGGTAGAAACCTCGGGCAGAACCAGGCTCTGGGTGGGTGCCCATCTAGAGAGACAGAGAGATGCAGAGCAACAACAATAATAGCACAACAGCTATAATAATAATAATAGAAATAGGACTAATAACAATAATAGTAGTGGCGGATATAATAGAATGATAAAAGCAGAAATAGCAGTGATAATATCAGTAATAATAATAGAACTATGACTACTACTAATAATAATATGCAGTATATGCAATATGCAGTAACAATAATAATAATAGAAATATGGCTGAGTGGGTGTGAAGCAGGGCCACGGCAGCAGACGTAACCACGATCCATGGATACCTGCGAGACGAGAAAACACAAAGAAATCAAGTTAGTAGCATGTATGAATGGGACATGAATATATACAGAAGGAGAAAGGAGAGAGGAGCTCAGTGTGTCATAGGAAGTCCCTCGGCAGTCTAGGCCTATAGCAGCAGAACTAGGGGCTGGTCCAAGGCAGCCTGAGCTCGCCTTGAGCCAGCCCTAACTATAAGCCTCATCAAAGAGGAAAGTCTTAAGCCTATTAAATGAGTTTGAATAGAAAAAGTAATATATCATCCACATAAAGACTGATCTTATTATGTGTGTTAACTGTTTGGATTCCTTTTATTTAGATGTTCTGGCGGATGGCTGCAGCTAATGGATCAATGAACATGGTGAATAAAGCGGGAGAGAGTGGGCATCCTTGCCTAGTCCCCCTGTGCAGTGTAAAGCTTTGTGAGGTTCGTCCATTGGTGAAGACGGTGACTGACGGTGAGCTGGAGAGAATGTTGACCCAGTTAATAAATGATTCCACAAAGCCAAATCTTTGTAGTGTGGTTAGAAGAAATGTCCAGTTTACTCTGTCAAAGGCTTTTTTCTGCATCTAAGGAGGCTATGATGGTTCTTGCTTGCTGTAATGATGAATAATTAATTAAATTAAACAGTCTGCGTGTGTTGTTGGATGAGTTGATAAACCGGTTCGATCTAGGTGAATTATGGATAGAGTGATTTTTTCTATCCTGTAAGTTAATGCCTTTGTTATGATTTTTATATCTACGTTGAGGAGGGAAATGGGACGGTAACTTGACAGAAAGGTTGGGTCTTTGTTGGGTTTGAGAAGGAGTGAAATTGTGGCTGTATTCATGTTTGATGGAAATCTTGAATTTAGTTTTATTTCAGTTATCATTTTGTTGAAAAGCGTGATTATTGGGGATTCCAGTATGTTGGTTTGGTCTTTACTAAGCTATGGTAGGTCAGTGCTGAGTTGATATCTTCTTGATTTGGACTCTTTTCGGGCGGCTGTGGCTCAGAGGGTAGAGCAGGTTGTCCACCAATCGGAAGGTTGGTGGTTCGCCTGCTCCGGGTCACATGTCGATGTGTCCTTGTGCAAGACACTTCACCCCAAATTGCTCCCGAAGGCATAGCCATCGGTGTGTGACTGAGTATTTAGATTAGATCCTGATGGGCAAAGTTGGCACCTTAGTAGCCTCTGCCATCAATGGGTGTGAATGGGTGAATGTTGACATATAGCATAAAGCGCTTTGAGTGGTCGGAAGACTAGAAAAGCTCTATATAAATGCAAGTCCATTTACCATTTACCATTCTGATAAATAAAGATTAGTGTAAAAACTTCTGAAAATGTTATATTTGTCTTCGGGTGAATATGAATCAATATTCTGTTACTGTAATGTCTATTTCTCTCCTCAGATGTTCTCAGAATCATCTTGTAGTGTACGGTTTAGCTGTAAAATGAGAAAGTTGAGAAAGCCATGTTAAGATCAGTTGAGGAAATACCAAGCACCGCCCACCAGCCTGAGCGCTGCCAATAGGAACGCTCTCTCTCTGAAATGACCTGTGATTGGTCAAAGTCTCCCGTCACAGGCTAGATCTTCTAAAGCCTGAAAACAGAGCCATGAGGAGCAGAAGTCTAGTTTTCTCTCAGAACACTTTAATTACAATACGTGAAAGGTTATTATCGGATTTTTGCCCAATGATGCCAAAAATATTCTGCCTACAGCAGGTTAAGGTGGAGTCTGTAATTCTGGAGAAAGATTGTTGATATTTGAACTCAACACTCAAATAAACCTCCAGATTTACTGCCCCTCTAGCTCCCACTGCTTTTTTCTTTACACATCCATGACCTTTCCCCTGTCCTGTGCAGGAGCATGTTGCTGGCTCAAATAGTGTTTCCCATTTACAGAGCCGGGGGCTGTGTATGAATACCTTTTTTTTCCAGCGCGCACACAGAACAGACAGCTAGCGGAGATATTTGCTGAATTTGACAAAAATTGTATTGGATTAGAATGACTGACTCCACCTTTAAATAGAGCATGAGCACTTCTTCCGATGCTGATTTCAGTATTCAATAGACATACAGTACAAGGCTGAGGCTAATAAGGCTGGTAGAGCATCAGTGTTTTTTAATCAGATTGATTCAGGTAGCAGGCAAGGTAATTGGAGAGGCTCAAACACAAAATACATGATATGTATGTACAGCCCAGTCACATGAAATGGTGTATGAATGGCATGGTAATGCGCAAGGCAGAAGCATGCAATAAGAACGTTGTTCTCGCTTTAGGTGTGTCATTTGTACGCCATACATCTGCGTAAATATACTACACTCAGAGTTAGTGACGTAGAATAACAAGTGAGAAAGACTGCTGATGGCGGGCGAGAGGGGAAGTGGATGGGTCCAACAAACACAGGACTTTCAACCAGGAGACCGCTGTTCGAGACCGCTGTTTTGTTTGTAAGTTACGTTAGTGACGTTTTTCCTAAACATAACTAAGAGGTTTTGTTGCCCCCTGTTGGTACTGCACCTTAATACACGTGTTTAGTTGGCATGATACGGGGTTGGTATGTAACATTCTTCTGGAAAGCAAAAACGGGCCCATATAGCATAGAGGCAATTAGACTACATCAATGGAAAACAATACAACACAGTAAGAGACAACGTAAAAGATTTTCCATAGACCTAAAAATGTAGCTTCAGCTACGGATTATTGGGCCTACCCTTGTTTGAATAAACAGCCTCATCAGACAAAATGTTACAATCTATTCAACTTATGATTTTCAAAGTTCTTGTCAGAAGTGCAATCATTTTTTATATCTCAAAGGTTCAAAACATATCCATATTAACCCACAAGTGGGCCCCAGGGCAAGAATGAGCTTTGGCCCCTATTGAGCCCCTGTTTGAGGTTATTACCTCTACCAATGCCGAAGGCCTAATAAGGAGGTTACGGTTTTCACCAACGCTGGTTTGTGGGTTTGTCCATTTGGAGAATTCCTCCAAAAGTCTGCGATGGATTTGAATGAAATTTTTTGGAGGGGTACATGAAACCTGCCTTGACGGAGGTCTGCGCTCTCCGAGTGCACTTCTAGTCTGGTAAAGCACAGATACATTTTATTTAGACCATTTTATTTAGACCTTTTGACCTTTTGACCTTTGACCATTTTGACTCCTCTACAAGACAAATGTGCAATTAATCAAATTACCACAAACAAACTGATGCAATGAATATGGACCCCTTGACCCTTAGGGGCCCCAGAACAGTTGCCTGCTTTATCTTCTCGGTAATTCAGCCTTGATCATGCCTGTCTAAACCAAATCCAGACTGTAATTGGAAGGAATATTTATGATAACATTATTATACCAGGAAATATTAATCTATTTGAAAAAACTAGCATGTGTTTTTAGTGCTGGACAATATATCTATTGGAGCAGTGGCAAAACATGAGAAGCACCAAACTTCATATCATCACAACATCTCCTCTAATTATGCTAATCTGAACAAAAATGCGCCCATCAATAGTGTTTCACCCCCCTCACCCCGAAATGAATGATAAATGTCATCCAGGTGAGAAAAATTTAAAATGGGTACATTTTGAGACATGAATTATTACATTGTCCATATATTGTTTTATTCTCTGTAAAGCAGTTTGTGTCTCAGTTTTGAAAAGTCTTGGTTATAAACCATCATAAGGATCATCAAGTGCTCTGTTTTAGCCTGTATTTCCAGCCCGTTCTCATTCCCAGGGCGTCAAATACCAACGCTTTGTCATGGCCGTCAGTGTTCAATACCGCCGCACAAGGGTATGAGATGCATTGGGCTTTGCATTAACTATGACGTAAACCCATCCGTGGCGACAGCAAACGCACAGGGAAAGTACTGTGATGACGTATTACAGTATAAATAGTGAAAGAGACACAAGACGGGCGTAAGGGGAGGAGGATGGGTCCAACAAACTCAAGGCTTTCATCCAGGAGACCGCTGTTTGTGTCCCGTGCTTAACGTTTCACTTTCACTTCACAATCAGCTGTTCGTTCCTGTAACAATATCAAGTTACATTTGCACTGTAAAAACGTAGTACTTTTAATCCAAACCATGATGTTTTTCCTAAACCTAACTAAGTGGTTTTGTTGCCTGAACCTTAGCAAGTGTTTTTGTTTAAATCCCAACATTAAGAACGAGTTTACTGCGATCGAAAAGTGACACAGAGGGGTCGTTAAGCACATGTTTAGTGCGACATGCGTCAGTATATGACGAGTTGGGAAGAGAACATGTTGGATGAGAACATGCTGGTATTTCAGATTGTGTTCATGGTGCAGGTGTCCTCAGTCATGACCCTGTTCACTCCCTTCCTTCTGTTAATCTGATGCCTAATTGGTTAAATAGAGCAGATGAAGCTAAGACCAGGAATAGGACTACATCCCCCATACAGAGACCTGTGTGTGGGCGTGTCCAAGTTAGAGGTTGGACAGAGTGTAAGGTTACAACATGACCAAGATAAAATAAGATATTATGTAATAGCTTAGAACCTGCAACCCTCTTGTTGTGAGGCAGCAGTGCTAACCACTACACCACAGTTTCACTGAAGAAATACTTTCCAGTTCTGGTATAACTGATACTATTGCAGCATCTACGCTAACCTCTTTAGTAGCCGCCATTGTTGTTTAGAACCAACAGTCGCCTCTCCGTGTCGTCTCACACATAGCTGCAGTAGCTCCTCACAGGACGCTGATTGGTCCGTTGTCTGGCGAACCAGACGCAAACGCATTACTTGAAGCCTGAAAAGATGGATTTTATAATACATAATACATGATGAATTGCCCTCCAGGGTGCCCTTCCAGTAGATAAAACATGATGAATTGCCCTCCAGGGTGCCCTTCCAGTGGAAAAAACATGATGAATTGCCCTCCAGGGTGCCCTTCCAGTGGAGAAAACATGATGCAGTGCCATATAGGCCACCCTACATGCTAGAAAACGTTCTGCTTTACAGCCTAAATTTGCTGTGTAGCTCAACAAGACACCATAGGAATCTCACAGCTTCTTGAAAAAGGTGACACTGAGATGAGAAATAATTTCTCAAGAGTTAAAATGAAATGAGAATGAGTGAAGTGGAGAACAGCTCTTTTCCTTTTATGAAGGTGGGGTTCTGTTTTATAGAAGCTCTCTAAATGTCTCTTGGCACTTTGTTCTGCCATATAAAGGTTACAGTGATTGACCAAATGAGGTATTAATAATTAAAGCAATCTAAGAACCTAACCCTAACCCGCTTTAGCCTACTAATGCACACTGGTGCTTTGAGCTAAATGCTAACATCAGCATGCTAACATACTCACATACTATCATACTGTTGTTAAGCAGGTATAATGTTCACAAGGTTAAGCGTGTTAACATGCTAACAATTGCTAAGTAGCACTAAACATGTACAGCGGAGGCTGATGGCAATGTCATTAGCTTATGTATTTTTAATCATAAAGCAATAACATTTTTGAACTGAGTCAGAGATCACCGATGTGATTATAATTCATCCTAATGGGAACATGAATGTCTGTACTTAATTTCATGGCAATCCATCCAATAGTTTAGATATTTCATTAAAAACTGCAAATGTCAACCTCGTGGTGGCGCTAGAGGAAAAGTCAGCGAAATACCAAAGTAATTAGGATTCATCTTCTGCGGACTATGAATGTACCAAATGTGGCAATCCATCCTCTAAATGTTATGTTTAGAGAATGGATATTTCATAAAATAAGTGAATACTTTAACCTGATGGTGGCGCTACAGAGTAAGTTAGGCAGAGTAAGTTAGGGGATCATCATCTAATTAGAAGTCATCCTCTAGGCACCATGAATGCCTGTATTAAATATAATAGTCATCAATTGTTGAAATATTTCACTAAAAGGCAAAAATGTCAACTTGCTGGTGGAGCTACCGTAGAAGAAAATGCAGTCAAAGGAGAAGTCAGTATTTCAATTCATCATGTTTCCTTAATCTCTGATGACATGTCATGGTCATTTTATGATTTATTACAGTAAATATATTACATATTGGTCCTTTCATAACCAACTAAACACCTACTGTATCAACACCATGTCAAACACTTGAACTGTGTGATGTAAGTGTAGATTTAGTTGGCTCAGCCAGTCAGTCAGGGAGCTCAGACATTTGGCACCATTTGGCTCCGCACCCTTGGGTGACAGGAGCAATCTACATTCCTCAGGCCAGAGAAGTCCATCTGCAGTATTTGCTATTAGAAATAAGTTACTATAGTGTGACCTTAAGATACACTGTAGGACAAGTGTTATTATAGTAAATCTAACTGTATTGAAAATATAGGAGGCGGATCGCATTCAAACACTGGTACGGTGAAACAATAACTGGATTTTTTATATACCATAAAATATGACATGAGTTCTGCAGGCACAGAAGGCATGGGAATATAAGTAGTTTACCGTATGGGAATATAAGTACTTTTATGTAAACTTACATTACAGTAAACCAGGGATTACTCCAAGGCTTAGGCAACGTGCCTACCAATGTGTGTGTGTGTGTGTGTGTGTGTAGAGCCACTAACGGAGCATGTGCAGAGCAGCAGAGAGATTAGCGTTCACTCTGACTCTGGACGGTTTGGTGTCTTTAGCTCTCCGACTGTTTGCTGGAATATTCCGGGAGATGTTTTAAAGACATGGATCAATCATTAGAGGGAAACTATTCCATTAAAACAGTCAACAGGCGTCTGAGGGAGAGGAGATGAACGGCTGGGCTTTTATTTCACTACCGAGACTTTTTACGCGTGGATCGCCTCCTCAGTTGTGAGCATGGCCGTGAACTGTAGCTCAACAGTTAGTCTGTAAAAGAGTTACTGTGACTTTTACAGTAGAGTTTGGAGTTGGACTTTTTTAACTCCAAGTATGGCAGGCTCATCGAAGCTGAATAACACACCTGGTAGGATATAAGACATTTTATATAGAAATCCTGATTTTCTGGACACATCTCAAGTGAGATAACCAAGAAAAAAATATTCACAATTTAATATAGACTGGAACAGAAGATTATTTATATTTGAAGGGCATCTAAAACGGAGGTTATTACAAGAATCACTTCTTAGTGAGTCAAATGGCAGAGGAATATGAACCGTGTGATACGTCAGAATTTATTAAAGGTAAGTCACACATTCATTTATGGTATTTCATAATGAGTAATAATCAATAAACTGTAAACCCTGTTGAACACACATATCGCTAATAGCCTATACCTACATCCTGTGAGGATAATAATAATAATAATAACTATAAGAAATGAACATTGAGACTTCCATTGCAAATAGATGCATATGATTTTTAATATATACATTACATTACTCTACTCTACGCTGGAGCCGATCCCAGCTGACATTGGGTGAAGGCAGGGGGGGTACACCCTGGACAGGTCTCCAGACTGTCACAGGACTGACACATAGAGACAGACAACCATTCACACTCACATTCACACCTATGGGATATTTATACCCCTTTCACACCGAGGACTCAACCACGGTTGGTTGTGTGTATGAAAGGGTTAACCCATGTTGATCGACTCGCCTTTGCGACCCAGGTCGAGAGGTGGGTCAGACCAGAGTCGGACCAGGGTCTATTTCCATGTGAATTGAATGGACCAGTTGGTCTGGAGGAGCTGCAGCGGTTATTTCTGCACAAACGTCCACTGAACATTCACTAGATATTCTCAGAGCTAAACTAACTCTTCTGCAGTGTGGAGTGAGCAGCATGCACGTGAGAGGTGGAGAGAGAGAGAGAAGGAGCGCTGTGTGTGAGTGAAGGCAGGCAGAGGAGCAGAGACTCCGATCCTGGAGACCAAAGCTATGGTCTCCCCCGCGTCCTCCGACCGCCGTCCACTCTTGCGACGGTTAAAACGTTCTTTAATGTGGAGGATGAGTTTTTGCACATGGCGGTAGAGGTACCAAATGTGACACAAAGTTTAAGAGCCAACAACACACTCGGCATGGCCTTGAGTACTCTGTGTTCTTCTGACAGGAGCCTTTTAACACTCCACTTTTCTTGACTGTTATTTTTGAGTTTGGAGATGTACAGTTTTGCAACAATGCATTTGTTTCCCACACACTGAATGAAGACACTGTTTTTTCCATCCAGGTGCCAGGTACATTTATTATACTGTAAACACAGTAAAAGAACAGTCATGGATGAACGTCAGCTTTCTTGTACTGTTCTCCTGACTGTCTTATGCTCGTACTGGGCTGATTTCTGGCTATGGAAGAATAACAGCGCCAGTCGCTGACATACCAAAGCCACTACCGCCACCTACTGGCAAACACAGAACATTGTCTTTTAAGCGACACCAAGCGCTTTAAAAATGATAATAGTAATAATAATGAAAATAATAATAAATAGTCATGGTGGGGGCACCAAAATAATAACACAAAGGTCACAACTCAGTATTTCTGGTCACAATCCTTATCACTAAAATGTCCATGGTGCCACACATTCCGATTCCACAACTGCAGCTTGCGTTAAGTCCATGGCTTTATTGTCGATGCATCCAAAAAGACCTCTCCTTCTGGATCCAGCCCTTTCAGTGCAGTTGCCAGCAAGGTGTTGCGGTCACTAAAGCTCAACTCCATCTCCCCAAGTACGTGATCAAAAGCACTGAAATACAGTCTCTGTAGCTCGGTCTTGTCATCGGCCTTAATCCAGTCGTTTCTTCAACTACATATGAGTCTAAATTTTTACTGACTAGGTGTCTGCGTTTCGTTGGAATGGTGGTAGATCGTTGTAACTGTGTCCCAGAGCGTGCAGGATCCTTCTTCATCCCGCAGTTTGCACACACAAACTGTATGACTTCATTTTACTTCTAGCTCTAAAAGTATTTCAGTTTAGTTTTTTTGTCAGGAGAGAATTCAGCTGAGGGGGGGCACAGTGACCTATTTGAACGGGCCTGGACCTACAAGGCCCACCCCTAACGCCGACGCTGGAGTCAGCGATGAACCTAACCTGCATGTCATTGGACTGTGGGAGGAAACCGGAGAACCCGAAGAAAACCCACGCTAACACAGGGAGAACATGCTAACTCCACACAGAAGGACCCCAAGCCGGGTTTGAACCTGCGACCCTCTTGCTGAGAGGCGACAGTGCTAACCACTGATATGTTCAAATGTAATCATGTAAAATGTTTGGCGAGAAATTTGAATAAATCCAGTTTTATGAAGGAGATATTTTCACAGCAATATAAAATAGATAATAGAGAGAGAGAGGAACAGTATGCAAACGTTAAGAAAGGAGTGGATTTCTTTTTTACCGTGGTATCTGATACAGAAAATCGTGTAATTTCGCTGGTATTGGTATTGACTACTAATTGTCTGGTATTGTGACTTAAGAATAAGAACAACTTTTGAGTTGCCAGGTTGTGACTGTTTTTTGGGTTCCTAGCCCCACATGTGACCTTGGCACTCTGTCCACTTTGTGACTTGGTCACATAGGCTTTTAAATCCAGTATTATGGCCAGCTCCTCAGAAACACAACCATAAACATGGCCCCGCTCTTTCCTTCTTCGCTGTTCGAGCTGCACGCTGAGATCTGTTCCAGAGATCCTTCAGGTTCCAGTGGTCAAAACGACAAATAGTAGTTTTAGTAGTAATAACATACTTTCCTAATTTAATGTACAAGAAGAATGTATTAGAAGTTTCACTATTGTCTCTTTCTCTATGTGATCTGGTGCTTTTTGAACAGCATGTCTTGCTTGGTTCTACTCTGTGTCCCTGACATGAAACCAAAACTGTCTGTCTGTGTCCACCTGAACTATCATAACGCAGTATTTCTGTCTGCTTGTCCTCCTGTCTGTGTGTGTGTGTGTGTGTGTGTGTGTGTGTGTGTGTGTGTCTGTGCGTGTACAGATCGGCTGTACTTTGCCACTCTACGTGTCAAACCAAAGAATACAGCCAACACACACTACTTCAGCATGGATGAGGAGTTCATATATGAGAGGTAAGCCTCTGTGATAAGAAGCTGGATCAAATGAACATCACTCAGTCAGTTCCAGAGATTATCCACGATGCAAGGCAGTGGAACAGAAATACTTCTTTCCGGGTCTGGTACACAGCAGTGATGAATGGATAATGAATCAATATGTTATTGATCAAAGATCTCTTTTACAAGGGAGACCTGGACAAGAATAGCAGCAACACAGAGTTTTAACAATTCAGATAAACAATACACAAAAAGTCCTGTGATTGGAGATTGTAATTTCCATAACTCAAATTTAAAAGATAAAATAAGTAATTTTTTTTTTTACCAAGAATAGCTTTGTAATGCCTAGTTCACACTATCCAAGTTTAATTTTTTGAGCTCCCAGACAAAGGCCCCAGATCAGAGGAAAATCGGTGTCTGCGGCAGCGGCATGCTACTGTATGTGTAGAATGTTCAAAGACGCAAGCCAAGAGACTTGCTGATGCATTGCAGACACATTCTAGAAATGTAGCAGGCTAAATATGTGGACCTATCGGGGAGTCTGTCAGGGAGCTACAGTCAATAAGAATGCAAGACAGGGGTTGTGGGGATACCTGAACTGTCACTGAAAAATAACCATTGTTGTAAATTCTAAAAGAGTGGTAGAGGGTACCAGGCCTTTATTTTAAACGGGCTTATGTTAGAGACAGGCCTTTATTTCTAATTCACTCTGTTTGATTTGTATAATGGGTCATATTTTACTATGAAGCTTTCTTCTTTTCTGATCTGCTCCCATTTGTCCTGTTAAATGTTTCATAATACAAGCTCAACACTTCCTGTATCCTTTTCAAATTAAAAAGATCTGTAGCGTTTCAGTGGACAGAATCCTGTCATTTGCTAACAATGTGAAACATTTGCAGGATTATGTTGTGGAAAATTCAGTGGTTCTTATATGATACTTCAAACGTGGCACTTGTATGGTGTACAGTTTAACACGTTAATGAGTAATCCAGAACAACAGCATGTTGAAAATAGCATGATTGTATTGTTGAAATTATTAAATTAAATTTTGATTATTTGATACCTCGATTATTTGACTTAAACTTAGCTCAACCATGTCATGTAATATGCTACTTCAGTACACTTTAAGAACACAAATTACTGGGACCACCACAGAAAATTGCAGATGAACAGTTAATATCCAGGAATTCACATTAGAATCACCGCTGACCATCCGAGTAACAATTTTAGTTTAATAACTTTGCACATTGCCCATTCATGGTTCAGCCATAGGCTTAGACCTAGTCTTGTTTACTCAAATGTGTAGTGGTCATTTTTCAAAACTCCCCCAGGTTTGAATCAGGTCGAATTCAGTACAAAGCTTCATAACATTGACATTCAAATATAAATCAACATGAGCTGTTTTTTTCTTTTTGAATGTCTATTCATTCTGTTTAAACACAATATTTCTGCATAGTTGCAAATAAATATTAGGTTACACTAATTACTGTTTCCCCTATATTCATTCTGAAGTGGTGCACCCAGTGGTCCACCTCCAGGTCTGAGAAGTGAAGCCAATGAGGAAGAGCCTTAAACCGAATTCTCTCTAAGAGCCAGCAGGGGCGACTCCTCTGGTTGTATAGAAGTCAATGAGAAAATGAGCCTCCTTCTCTCTTGATTTATTACCTCAGTAAACACTGTAAACATGAGTTTATGGTCTCAATCGCTAGTTTCAAGTCTTCTTCAATACAGCATGATGTTCTTTTAGTAAACTGGAAGTGCACTCGGAGAGCGCAGACCTCCGCCAAGACAGGTTTCATGTACGTCGCTGCCCCCCAAAACTGCTGCCGTGGTCCGGGCTCGGGTCGGGGTTGGACAGAAACTATACAGGTTTATGTAAGCCTGTTGTTTTTAGCTTGATCATAGCTCAATAAAACTCAACCAAATACAGTGCTGCAGGTACAGAAAATACAACCAAATACTGAAACACACTGCAAATAGAAAAAAACACAACAAACACACTGCAAATACAGAAAACACATTCAGACAGTTAGATATTTAGTCAAAAATCAGCCTGAACAAAGCCTAACATGTAAACTCATCTTCACAACAGTTAACACTCAAATTCCCAGAAATATTACAGAAGTGTACTCAGTGGTAGCGCTGGTTGCTTTTGTTGTTGACCCTTCTCCTGTTCTTGGAGTAACAGTAAAAAAGAAAAACAAAAAAATAATTTTCCATTTTTGAAAAGAAAAGGAAACAAGGCACAGTCTCGTCTTCCTATGCTAAGCTCATTTTAGGATGTCTGAGGGCAGTAATAGCTTTATTAGAGCTTTTAATAATAGTTTTATTTTGTGAAGTTTAATTCAGACACACATACCCAGGATGCCATGTCAGATAAGCTTTCCTTTACACATATTAACATTTGTCTGCACTATTATTATTTCAATGTGCAGGGCTTTAATAAATGAAATAATACATAGTTTTTATTTGAAGGGCAGATGTGCAGTGGATGACATTCATCTGTTTCTCTGTGTGTTGCAGTTTCTATGCAGACTTTGGGCCTCACAACCTGGCCATGCTGTACAGATACTGCTGCAAAATCAACAAGAAGCTCAAGGTAACAGAGACAGAACTCTGCACTGTACATGTAACATACCTGTAATAGACATTTAAGGTGGAAGAGCGTTTAGCCACTTTCTTAGGCTGATGTGATGTGATGTGATGTGAAGTTGTTGTTACTGACTCTGTTTCAGTCCTTCACAATGTCTAAAAAGAAACTGGTCCACTACACCAGCTATGACCAGAAGAAGAGAGCAAATGCTGCTCTTCTCATCGGTGCCTATTCTGTAAATATCTCTTTATTTGTCCATTTATCCTTCTACTCATCCTTGTACTGTATCTGTCTGCCCCTCTGTCCATTATTAATAATGCAGTATAACCACCCTACAGGTCATCTATTTGAAAAGAAGTCCAGAAGAAGCCTACAGGACTCTGATCTCAGGAAACAACACAGGCTACCTACCGTTCAGGTAGGCCTAGACACACACACACACACACACACACACACACACACACACAGCTCAATTTCTTAAAGTTTGTGTCCCATCCTCGTGATATCTCAGGAACAAATTCATGAATGAATTCATGAATGAATTTGTTCAAATTTGGCACAAACATCCACTTGGACTCAAGGATGAACTGATTCAATTATTTTGGTGGTCGAAGCAAAACACATTTTTGGCCATAACTCAAGGATTCATATGCTAATTACGACAATTTCACACAAATGTCTGACAGGATAAAATGATGAAGTGATGACATTTTGGACACACATGGATGTAAACTGACACTGGTTGGCGGAGGCATAAAACGGCAAAGTGGTAATTCTAGTTCTCTTTAGGTAGAGCCAGGCTAGCTTTTTGCCTGTTTCCAGTCTTTATGCTAAGCTAAGATAGTTGGCTGCTGGCAGTCACTTCATATTTTAAGGACCAGTGTGTAGAATTTAGTGGCATCTAGCAGTGAGGTTGCAGATTGCAACCAACTGAATACCCCTCCGCTCAATGCTCCCTCCCCAGCGTATCGGAGAACTACGGTGACCTTCAGGTAATGTAAAAACATAAAAGTCTCTCTCTAGAGCCACAGTTTGGTTTGTCTGTTCTGGGCTACTGTAGAGACATGGAGGAGCAACATGGAGGAGCAACATGGAGGACTCTGTGGAAGACGAGCCGCTCCCTATTGTAGAAATGAAGGACTCATTCTAAGCTCATGAAAACGGTTCTTAGTTTCAGATGTTTATGCTCTAATGAAAACATAGAAATACTATATTCCATTTCAGCACATAGATCCCCAAAATCCTACACACTGGTCCTTTAACACACAGATATGAAAGTGGTAACTTGGGCCTTTTCTTTCTTCTTCAAACCCACTTACTCAGTTTTCACCAGTGTTTTCTTATTTGGGATTTGTTCTTAAGAACAGAATCTACACACACTCAAGAGCACACTTACACATGTTTTAGTGCTGACATGTGTTGGGGACACAGGTATGAGCAGGTCTGGTAATTAGTAAAGATAATTATTAATATCAGCAACGTTAATATTAATAAAATTATCAATATTTAATAATAATAACAGGGTACCAAAATGATCATACCCCTACGACAACGTAGTCGGAGTGCAGCATCGCCCTGTCGAGGAATCTTTCACCACAATGACCTGCTCGCTGTACATCATCCCTTACTTATCATGCCCAGAAATGTATTTTCATACACTCTTTCTATTTCAACGTCATTTATCATAATGTTTGACCTGATTATTGATTTGCCAATTACCAAATATTATGTATGTATGTATATGATGTTCCGCCGTCTTTAGACTTTCGTTTGGGTACTCTTGACTTCATTCTCTCAACTTTTCTTTTCCATTTCTGTGTGCACACGGCCCTGCAGTCTCATGGCCTTTTATGGAGGTTGGCAGGACGTTTACCTGCTAATAAGTATCAACTGACACACGCCTTCATTTTATGAGGACAATAGGATTCACCATTATAAGAACACAGGTACCAACAATTATGCTGCAACGTGTCGTGAATCTGACGTAAACCTTTCTTTGGACCTTTCTGAAGAACAAATTTAAGAAGAAACTCAGGAATTTATTGGTGAATGAGGCCCAAAGTTCTCACTCTCACTCTCAGCAAGAAAGCAAATAAGCACATTTCCCAATAAGCAAACTTCAAATTATATAGTAAAACTTCTATAATTACATGTATTCATATTGCACTAAAATACAAATGCAAAAAGTATAAATATCATGTCTTTCTTTTCTGTCCATCCACTAATGTCAAGTTTTGACAAGCTCATTTTAGCCCAAACACAACAGCACAGTGAATGGGATCAATATCAGTGTAAAAAAAAGCAACCACTACTAGTAAACTGACCTCAGTGTGTTCATGTGTGTGTGCGTGCGTGTGCATGTGTGTGTGTGTGTGTCCCACAGGGATGCAGCAGTGGGAGAGTGCTCCTTCAACCTTACTATCCTCGACTGCTTACAAGGAATTCACAAGGTAATCAACCACCTCAACAGCAACAGAAGCGCAGCACTTCCTGTACCCTCGTACACACAGACTCTCTAACAGAGATTAGTCAACGCTGAGTCAGCTAAACTTCATCCAGTCGTCACCTGAGGACAATATCTAACCCTCTGTTGTTACATCATATGATGACTGATGGAAGATACTTTGAAAAGAAACCCAACAGCTGCCCTGAAAACAAGTGATTTGTGTTCCTTTTGGAGGTCAGAGTTCAACTGTCCTCTCTCTCCCCCTCTCCCT
>CAKAOI010028042.1:0-19092 GCA_916701655.1 Sebastiscus albofasciatus | reverse complement strand
TACATAGCCTACAATTCATTCATTTTAAATAGCTAGCCTACAAATTATGAATTGAGTATATACAATTTAATATTGGTTATAAAGTTCTTGTTATGCCAACTATTCCACATTGTTTATATATGCTACTAATTTGCTTCCAGGGGCTAAAATTAAATCATTTTATATCCGTTTCATTTGAAAATTATAAGTCCATTTTGTCATCATTTTTAAATTGTTATATTTGTTTTATGTCTTTTATATCTGTCTATCTTGGCCAGGACACTCTTGGAAAAAGTGATTTTTAATCTCAATTAGTTTTTATTCCTGGTTAAATAAAGGTTAAACAAAAAAAGTGTTTTTAGACAGGTTTTTTTATTATTATTATTATCATCATTTAGCCTAAAAGTTGACACCTACTGTCCAAAAATGTAAACTCTACTTAAATAATATTAAATGTGCTCTCCTAGTTAAGATGTGTAATGTTCCTCCTCGGATCTAACATGGCTGATTAGAAAGCCTCTAGTGATCTGTGATGGAGCAGGTTTATTATCACAGAAGGCCATCAAACAGGCTAATGGATGAAGTGACATCTGACCTGACAGCACTGCTCTGCTCTATCAAACTGAGCTCATTATTGTCCCATTCACAAAATCCTCTGATAAGGCCGGAGAGCTTGTCCTGTCCCGGAGCTTTGCTTGGTAAACAAACCCGCAGACAGAGTGGCTCTTTAACTTTTTCTAACTTTCAATCAAACAGGGAAACAGTTCCAGTCTGACCTGTCACTCACCGATGATCCATAGATAGGAGGACTCAATCCACTTGTGCTGCAAAAAAAAAAATACTTCTGCTTCATTTAATTCCATGCTGTTGACTGGATGTTAAACTATAGTCCAGCACCTGAAGGTTAATACATTATATGGCGTCTTTAAAAAAAAAAAAAAAGTAGTAAATCCACAATAAATGGAGGGATTTAAAATATCACATCAAAAGCTTATAACAAATTTTTAGTCATGGATATTTTAACATTAAAACAAGTCCATAGCATATACACCATACACATGCTCCAGCATTATTAAATAATACTAAATAATCAAATAATGAATTGAGTAAAACTTGAGTGTGGGTCAGTCTTAATGGACATGCAGCAGTCTGAGCCAAAAGGGCCCGAGGAGGAGAAACACCTCAGAGAGCAGCTGAAAGAGCATCTCTGCACAGATAAGGATGAAGCTGTAGACAGAGAGGAGACCAGAGACACTTCACCAGATCAGATAATGCCTCATTGTGTGAGTGTGTGTGAGTGTGTCAGAGAAGCAGAAGGCTCTGCAGCAGGTATGTTAATGGTGGGTGTGTCTTTATCTGATTATGTCTTAATTATGCAAAAATAAGAAATACCTAAAAAATCAATCACATTTTCGGTCACAAATATGCAAAAGGAATACTAAGGGGAACTGTACGGACATTTCTAAAATTCATACGTTACTTCTATGGTCTAAGACAGTTAAAAAATATTAGTAAACATGAACAACTCTCTCCCAAATCCAAAAACTAGAGTGTTAAAACTCAAACTTGTGATGTTGTAGTGTATGAAGTGTGGAGCTGCTCCATAGACAATGAATGGGAGAGATGTTCTGGATGACACTGAGAGCACCCAGGGGAGTATATGGGAACATTTTCTGTTCCACAACTGACAACACTACAATAGAATAAAGTTCATTTGGGTATAAAAAAAAGAAAACAACACAAAATCAGTCTCCCATTCATCGTCTATGGAGCAGCTCAAGACTTTATACCCTATGACATCACAAGTTTGAGACTCTGGTTTCTTGCTTTCAGAGAGAGTGCAGCTCATTTTCACACATATGGATTGAACTTTCCTAGGTCATGGAATAACATATTGAAATTCTTAATTTAGGTGGCGTTCCCCTTTAAAGCTTCAGTAGGCAGAATGTTCTTGGCGTCATTGGGTAAAAAAATTCATAATAACCTTTCAGCAGATTGTAATTCAAGTGTTCTGAGAGAAAACTAGACTTCTGCACCTCCTCATGACTCTGTTTTCAGGCTTTAAAAAATGTAGCCTGTGACGGGAGACTTTGGCCAATCACAGGTCATTTCAGAGAGAGAGAGCGTTCCTATTGGCTGTTCATTCAACGGAGGCAGCTGCCAATCACTCGCAAACTCCGATCAAACGGTCAAACTAGGCAGCGCTGATCAAATATGAATCAATATTCTGTTCCTGTAATGACTATTTATCTCCTCAAATGTTTTCAGAAACATCTTGTAGTGTACTGTTTAGCTGTAAAATCAGAAAGTTTGCTCCGGCTGGTGGGCGGTGCTTGGTATTTCCTCAACTGATCTCAACATGGCTGCCAGGTCACAAACTTTTCTCATTTTATAGCTAAACAGTACACTACAAGATGTTTATGAAAACATTTGAGGTGAGAAATAGTCATTACAGTAACAGAATATTGATTCATATTTGATCAGCGCTGCCTAGTTTGACCGTTTGATCATAGTTTCGCGAGTGATTGACAGCTGCTCAGAGACAGCAAGGCTCCAGCTCGGCTGTGATTGGTTGTTTTCCTACGGTCTGTGAAATCTTGCAGATGCCATTAGGAGCAGCGGAGGACACCGGAGGACACAGAGGCACATGTTTTTTTTTAGATTACCTGCACAACTGTCAGGATATAGTGACCGTTTTATAAAAAATATTTTTTTTAAATCATATTTGCTCCAATTCTACCTACTGCTGCTTTAAATAATTATTTTTTCAAACTACAATCTGTAGAGATTGTAGAGTCCTGAAAATATGCAATATGGTAAAAATATGATCTACGGTAGCTAGTTCACTGTCACACTTTCACTAAAGCATTGCCAAATCTGTATGTTTTATTGTGTGATTTTTGTAACAGTTTGCCTCTGTGTGAGAGAGTGTGAGTGTGTGTCTGTGTGTGTGAGAGAGAGATGAATGAAAGCGGAATACCTACTGAATAAAGATGCCTGATTACCCTGCGATGATGACGGTCAGTTTAAATAGACAGTGATGTGAGTCTGGCCACCAGTGAAAGACCCATTATGGTTTACTCAAAAAGGTTTTAACTCATGCTGTAATGTTATACGTCAGCTTCAGATACGTCTCTGGCTGTGTAATAGAAATGCCAGTCGGATTATCTGGTGTTTATGATTGGTGCCGAGATGATTCACAGACTCAGGATCAGATCTCCTCTGTCCAACCGTCCACCCTGTAACCACTAAAGACCTATATGAGCATGGAAGATAACTATTGTCGGTGCATAATCAGACTCTCTTCAAACTAATCCTTTGGTAAAACAGCTCATTGTGTGTTTGTTCCTGTAGTTTGAAGTGGCTGCTGCTGGCTTTGTTACTCTGTGAAGACTTTGGCTTTAAGGCTCCCTCTAGTGGAAGACAACTACGTCACTTATTCATGACGAAAAACTCATTTATGCCAACATGATATCACACAAATAGGCTGAATAAATAAAAGTTTTTACGAATTAAAATAGGGTTTAGAAGGAAATTGACTCTGGGAGGTGGTGGATGGAGAGACTAGGAGTTTTTTGTTTTGTATACTTTGATATACTTTCTGTTAAAAAATGTAATAAAACAATTTAGAAGGATTCAAATGGATCATTTTGTTATAATAGGTCTGTCTGTGAACCTCTGACTGACCTGTTCAATCAGATGACATACTTGTTATGCCACATGGAGTGAAGAGGTTGTGCAAGAAGCCAGGTGTACAGTATAATACAACACTGATGCTGAGCAGATAAAACTGTGACAAATAACAGTTACAACAAAGTCTCACTACTCGTCATCTCAGACAAAGAAACAGCAGGAGCACAACAGGAGACTGACGGCACGACAACATTCGGTGGCTCAAAGAAAACGTTGTCACCGCATAGTTTGTGCTGCGGAAGACAAATGTCTTCCCGGGCTCAAAGGTCAGACGCTCTGCTGCGTCACATCTGATGCACAACTATGCAGCCAAATATCTGTGCAGTGAATGCTCAGGAGACAATAAATAGGAAGGAAATGCCATTGTTTTCAACCAGGAGCAATCATGCGGATTGTCTCAGAATAAGGGCAGAGGATGACAGCATAGGTGGAGTCACTCTCACTGCTGGCTTTGTGTATGACTTCATGTGGCTGAGTGAACAAGCTTTTGATGACAACATGCGCTCAAAGTGATATAAATGCGAAATGAACCCTTGAATTTTCAGTGGAATCAGAAAGTTGCTAAAATTTGGAAGCTGGAAGCCCTTTTTTTAAAAAACTTTTTCCATATTCAGCACTTTATGGTAAAAAAATACACATAAAGGTTTTAAAAATCAAAAAGTGTGCCTAGACAGACGGTTGAAAGCTCTCTGTGCTTACAGCTTTTGCAGACAGACGGTCACAGACAAAGAATTCAAGGTGAAACGTATCATACTCATGATCTTAATACTATGTTGACAAGACAGCAGCTAATGCTTAAGAGGAACCTCAGTAGATTAAAAACAAGCGGTGGAGGAAGTACTCCGATCTTTTACTTAAGTAAAAGTAGAAATGCCACAATTTAAAAATACTCCATTACAAGTAAAACCCCTGATTCACAATGTTACTTAAGTTAAAGTACAGAAGTATTATCAGTAAAATGTACTACCATGGTCTAAAAATACTCTATTTACAAGTAAAACTCCGGATTCAAAATGTTACTTAAGTTAAAGTACAGAAGAATCATCAGTAAAATGTACTTAAAGTATCAAAAGTAAAAGTCGTTGACTGACTATCACAGTGTTATATTATGGGGTTTTTTATGTAAAAAGGAACTACAAGTGTCAGATAAATGTAGTGGAGTAAAAAGTACAATATTTGAGATGTAGTGGAGTAAAAGTATAAAGTAGCATAATATGGAAATACTCAAATAAAGTACAAGTATCTCAACTTAAGTGCTTAAGTAAATGTACTTAGTTACGTTCCACCACTGTTTAAAACAGATGGCTTTTGTAAATGATCCACAAAACAGCACAGGCCACGCTCAACCTTATCAGTCAGTGCAGCTTTATATTCCTATTGCACATAAAGTGCATAGCACATTAATGAAAGAGAAAGTGTATTTGGGTGTACTTTCATCAAATTAAAGCATGATAATGCAAAAACTCATCAATGTGACGTTGTGCTGTCGGTGACTGCTCGGTGTGTGGCTGGTGCCAGGGAAGCTGGAGGAGTCAGCGGGGCCAGGGGCCACGGAGAGGATCATGTTTATCATACCTACATTTCCAAATGAAGCATGAACTCCCAGAGGAGCACAGACACTGCTAGTAAACGCCTCATTCTCTTGGAGAAAGTCAGGCTGAATCACGGAGAACAACAAATAAACAACCAACGAGCAGTGACCGGGTCTGTTTCAGGAGCCGGCCTCAATGTGTCAAAGTCATTAGTGCTCCGGTGGGTACGACCACCCACTCTGACCCCCCCGACCTCCTACTACAGACTCCCTGCAGCTGCAGACAACCAGGTTACTATGCTAAACTGATGGGGGCATGAAGAAATCCACTTAACTACTATGACATTCAATTTGAGAGAGATTATCCACCATATACTCTCATAATATTACTGTGGACACGCATATGACAAGTAAAAACACACTGTTTGCCTATCTGATGCTGGTTTATTAGCTCATTTTGTCAGTCACAAAGTTCATTTAGCTTCGATATTGTGTGAGTAGATCATACAAAACATGGGATCAAACTACATTATACAAAACTTATAGTATACATACACTAAATTATGATATTTCATATAGTATTTTGTCTATAGGATAGACTAAATATTAGACACTTCTCTGTATAATGCAATACAATGAGTATATTTATACTCTGTTTTGTCAGCACAGCACCACAAACTACATCTTCCAATATGACCCTACATTTGAATCATTGCAGTGCTGTTATATTAGACTGTGTTAGTGTACTTTATGAATTGACAACTTGGTGTATAGCTGTGGATAAAATATATTTATAAAAAAAAGGAAAGAAAAGGGAATCATGTCATAAAATGTGCATATCATATAGTATAGATTAAAAGTACATAAACTGTGCATTTTACAACAAAATGTGTTTGTTTTCATGAGCATGTCATATGCATAACATGATTTAAAAAACAAAAATTATTGAAACATATCACATGAAAAAGTACAAGACTTCTTTAAGATAAGACACTATCATGTTTTGATCTCTGAAATTCCCCTCAAGTTGATCTGAAGAGGCAAACAAATGAAAGTCACTGAAGGTGGAAGTAGAGTAGTTGGCCATACAACTCGGCCCGCCTCCTTCACTTGCCGGTGCAGTCGGAGTACACCCGCCCCTGCTCTTGTATAAATTCAGACTGTGTGAGTGTGTGAGGAGACACACTGCATCACACGTCCCCCTGGCTGTTAGCCCTCTGCCACCGAGAGGCCTCTGACCTGTGGATTACTGGAGGGAAATGTCTGACACCATCAAACCTCTGACCTCCTTCCTCATAGAGGACATCCTCTCCGTTAAGGACGGCACTGGATTTAATGGAAAATGCTGCTCACAGAAGATGGAAAGATGTTCACAGTGGAAAGAAGGATCTGAAAAGTTGTCAGAGCAACTTGGAGTGCAGACAGGTGAGCTCCTGCAGAATTCAATAGCAGGGATGTAATGGATAATGGTGTGTGTTTGACTCTGATTTGCAGAATAATGTTTTAGAAAATGGAATAAATCTTTAAATCATAGGTCTGTAGCAAGAGAAGTTTTGTATAAAAATACAGTTTAAAGTGTAGTAGAGTATTTTTTTATTCATAGTGGTACATAGTGGTATGCAGACTACACTTGTTACAGAGTAGTTTCCCCCCTTAATGACTTGATCACATCTGTGCTTTACAGAGTCTCTGGACCCATCCTGTCCCAGCACCTCAGAGTCCAGCAGTTTTTCCTCCACGGGCAAACAGAAGCGCTCCAGAGCTGCGTTTACACACCTCCAAGTGCTCGAACTGGAGAAGAAATTTAACGACCAGAAGTACCTTTCCGCCCCAGAGAGGGCTCACCTGGCCAGCACCTTAAGACTAACTGAGACCCAGGTGAAAATCTGGTTTCAGAACAGGAGGTACAAGACGAAACGAAAGCAGCAGACGTCAGAGTTCTGTCAGGACGCGTACGAAGCGGAGGCACTGGGCCTGAGAGACGAGCTGGTCCGATCATCACTGCTCACCTCCTTCTGCAAAACTTACCAATACAGACCCTACGTGTGGGACTACAGTGGCCCCTGGGGGTCGACTTTATGGTGAAAGTGAAATGATGGATGAAGCTATGAGATATTTAGGCTCCATGTTCACTATCAAAGTTGATTCTTTGTTACTTTGGCATTGATTTTGAACCTTCTAAAATGATTTTGATTCACACGTTCTGTAATTTTTCATGCTTTAAGAAAAAAAGATGTTATGCAAAATCATACAAATCGAGTGATGACGGACGTGATGACGGTTTGCACAATGAAACATTTGATCACTGATGTCAGTTGCAGCATTGTTGATTAATTCATTATTAAATTAATGTTGACACATTTTACTTTTCTTTAAAAATACACAACATACATTACCTGAAGTTTTTGAACTTATTTGTCACATATCCACTTTCAGCAAACCTCAACAATTTTCCTATGAAGCTCAGTTTGTCTGAAACTGTTAGATGATAATACCGGTATATCAAATATTTTTTGGGATATAGAACAAAGTATGTGTGTTTATTTGTAGTTAACTGTGAAGCAGCAAGTTTATTTTTAACTGTAAGAGTTAACACTGTAATACTGACAATTTCAGAGTTTCATACTGGAGACATTTAAACTATTTATGTGGAGTTAAACTGTGATAACACAGTACAACTACATAAGACGATAAGACCGGACAGAGATGAGGGCGATATTGTAAATGAGGGCCGAAGAATGAGATCTGATTCCTTTAAAGAGCCCCTGACCTGATTACATGGAGATAAACAGCTCCTCGGCTTTCTAGAGGTGACGTCATGAGAAACGCTGCTGTATGAAACTAAGAAACTGCAATTTCTTATCTGAGTTTAAAATGAATCAAATGAAAACCATGAACACATTAGTTCATAAGAGAAATTATAGATAATAGGCTTTTAGTCAAAGAACAATAGGAATACACATGAAAACACAAATGTATGATTTGAAAACAAACATACAGTATGAAGATGCATACAGCAAGTGAGCAGTAGTCCTCTGTAGGAAGGAACACGTGAGAATAACCACGTCAACAGAATAACGTCCAGATGATCTGGACATTAAATGCGTATTTTAATGCTGGTAAAAGTGCATCTTTATGAAAGACCGCGTTGTCTCAAAGTTCCATCAGAAGATGCCAGTTTTTGTTGTGCCACCGTAGCATGAAGCCGTGACACGGCTCATGAGCATGAAGGTGATTATTGACAACAACAAAACCTGTTTGTTAACATGATAACCACATGAGACATCCAGAGGGCGCGAGAAGGTGATGGGAATAGAAAATTTGACTGACATTTGACATTTTAGTACAAGGCTAAGCAGCCGTGTTGGTTATTTTTGAAAAGAAAAAACAATATTTATGAATTTTTATAAAGAAAATTTGATTTAATTTTAATTAGACGGTTGTATAGGCTACTCAAGTGTCAGTCATTTAAAACTACATTTATAGTACAGATATACAGGGGGGGTTTTCTACAAAAAAAATGTAATATAAAATGTAAAAATTGTCTAGTCTTAGATATTAAAGTGACCAGATGCAGAGAGTAAAGTCCCCGCAACAACATTGCAAACATGTCAACTTTACGCATTAATTGTAATTCTGCAATTGTTTGTTAATGTGTTCATTTACTTGGGCCTAATATATAAATGTCAAATGTTTTCACATAGCTTAAAAAAAAAATAAATCCAAATTCATGTTGCCAGACTTGCAGCATGTAGCTGCACATGGTTTTAAATGTGATTTGCAACTTTCCAATGTTTTACTGCACCCATGGGCTCTCTCTATTTCTGTTTAATCTGATCCGTTAGCTTGAAAGCCGTCTATCAGTCACCTGCAGGTGTGTGCCAGAATGACACCAGGTATGTCCTTGAGCTGTCCTGCCAAAGGTATCACACAGGTACATGTAGATTTACAGGTAGATGCGCTTTGTTATCTTTGAGTGCACTGATATTATCCATTACCTTATTCAATATAGAATGTCCTGTTCTTTTTGTTATCGCGTGGCCTCCTGTGAAAGTAGGCTATGTTGCCCTCCACAGGTGAGGTCGCTGCCTCCTTCATCACAAGGCTGAAAGGAGTTTGTTGTTGTATCTTATTGTTTACAACAATGTTGGATTTGAGAATTGCCAATATAATACCAAATGGTACACCTGGTGCAGTCAAACCATTTCATCAGAGCGTCAGTGGCTGACCCAAACAGAGATGTATCACATTTTCTTTTTGCAGTTCAAATATGCTGACATCATTGTAAAGTGTAACAAAACCCAGATTGGCTTCATGGGATTACACGTTCCAGGCTTTATTTCATCAAAATCAAAAAGAAAACAAATTATATTTTACATTTGAAGCAAGATATTTCACTCCTTCACAGTATGTCCGGAAAGAATCACTGAATCAATGACGTCACAACTCTTTAAACATGAGGGTATCAAATATTTCAAATATTTATATAAAAGCTGAATAGCAGCAATGTGGCCTAAGACAGTGGTTTTCAAAGTGGGGTTCGGGGACCCCCCAGGGGTCCTTGAGGCAAAAAAGGAGACTCATTTTTTTTTTTACTATAAGTTCATCCATAAGTAACACAATGACACAATGTATGATCATTTTGGTCATTGGTTTCATTATAGACTCTATATAAAGATAGACGACACGTCTCCACTTCCTCCCAATGTACAGAAGTGAAGCCAAAATATCCCAGATACAGTGGCTGCCATCTTGAGTTTTGATGTCATTTGGAGCCAGAGTCTGCGCAGTAGTGATCAGGCGGTGGAGCCGCGGTAGCGAGGTCACCTGCCCGAACCAATCACGAGCCGAGCACAGCTGCAGCTTGTCAGCGAGAGAGAATCACAGCAGCCAATCATGACGTCGCAACCATAATTAAAACCAAACTTATCAGAAAAACGAACACTTGAACATACATCAGTGTGATAACAACTACCTAAAATGACAGAAACAATCTTTGGGAAAAATGTATTTGATGTGTATATTTGACTTTTTAATGTGGCCCATGTCCCATCCGCTAACATGGAGGAGGCGGGCTTTAGGACCTATATTGCAGCCAGCCACCAGGGGGTGATCAAGATGTTTTGGCTTCACTTTTGGGGAGCTGTCATGTCGTCCATCTTTATATACAGTCTATGGGTTTCATACACTTTCTGTAATAAAATATCAAAAAGTAAAAATCCTATCAGATGGGGGTCCAATTTGTGTTAGTTTAGAGATCTTTAACGTGAAAACGTTTGGGAACCACCGGCCTAAGAAGTGAGTATATAGGTTAACTGACTCAGTGCAGTGCTGATAAGCATGCATGATTGAGGGCTTTACATATTTAAGGAGGTATACTGTATGTTTGTAGTAACTCAACCAAAGTGTGAGCAGAAGACTGATGGAAGAGATAGAGGGAGACTAGAGAGCTCTCACGCCAGTAACCTGTCTGACTTTGAGAGATAGCTGCCCTCATGGGGATTTGTCTTATACTGTACCCATGGCAACAAGTGACAAAATATTATCATGATCTTATTTTTCTCATTCCTCACTGTTTGTCTACACATTCTTCTACTTTTAAGCGTCGATCATTCCTTTTAAAACTCTCTGAATTGTCATATCTAGAGATTGTTGAACATATTACTGCATATCTTAACGATTTCCTTAAAGTGAGTTCTTATCAGCAGCGCCGTTCATTCTATAGGCCCTTGGAGTAAACAGGTAATTAGACATGAAGAGGACAGATAGCATCTGTTTTGACGGCATTGAAAATCTGACAGTATCTCTCAGCGTCTCTCAGTGTCTCGGGCCGTACACCAACGCGCTCATCAGATAAAAGGTGCTTGTTGAAGGGTGAAGCTGAAGGTTAGGAGAACTATTCTTTTTTTGCACTTGCCATTGTTAATACCTGCACTTCCTCCGGCTCAAAGAGACACGGTACATTGGTTCGCAAACACAGAAGACTTAAAAACAACATCCTCTTGTCTGTTTCTCTCTTTGGCTCGGGGAGTGTCTCTAAATCTGTCTCTGCACCACCTGGATTAACTGGATTTGGCAGAGAAAAGGATGAAAAGCAGCAAGGAGGAGTGTATAACACCAGTGCCTTACCTCCTCTATACTTGGATCATAGATTTTGCCAGAAAGGATTTTCTGGGATATGGGGAATAAAGCACGTAAATGCCAAGAAACACAGTGTTAAGTCTCTCTTCTCAAGAGTTTATCTTCTTTGTCTATATATTCAGGGATCTGATTGTGAGCTGCAGTGTGGTCGTGGAGCCGTCGTCGTGCTCTTCAAGGTGGCCAATGATGCTTTGAAAAACAAGCAGATCTTCATAACAGATGAGGAGAAAAACCGAGCCCCGACCACAAAGACGGCCTTTGTCGGTGCTCCAATATGCCGTGACTGTCTGACAAATTTGTTGGAGATGATAAGGAGGTTTAAAACAGCCCTGATCTTTTCACATGGGAACACTCGTAAACTTCCTCGGGTAGTGTAACTGGATCCCTCATGTTACGGTACCAGTAGAGCAGCTGCCTTTCTTCTCCCATCAGCAGATACACTGCTGCTTATCCGATGGTTAACATCGATTGTGTGGCTGCGAACAGTGTATGTGTGTGTGTGTGTGAGAGAGAGAGAGAGAGAGAGAGAGAAACAGGGGGAAGACAAGCAGACGGAGAGAGAAGAGAGAAAATTTTCCAGTGTTGTTATCTGTGGGATAAAGATATAAAGTAGTGGGACAGTTTACTTCAGATTAAAGTGATTAGAGAACAGTATGACAAGGACATGGGCTGAGAGGGCCGCTCATTGTGCGCTTCAGATAAACAACCTGCTCGCGGACAAGGGCGAAAACTAAACACATCAGGGACATCAACCTTTCAACACAAAGTGTACGTGTCCTGAGGCATGCTGGTTTGGAATAAAGCTCTGCACTGTCTGCCTCTCAATATGATGAGTGTTGTTTTCCTGTCATTACTTACTGTGTGCAGACATACACATTTTAAAAACAGTATTTACCTTCATATAAACAGTAGAATAAATAAAATGTACTACATCATTACTTGGATCTCTGTGAACAATAGGAGGTCAACGGGGGCATGAAAACATTTAAGTATGTATGCATCTAAACCTGTACGTTTAAGGCAATGTTGATGTGATATTCAGATTCAAAACTGTTACTTTAAAGAAATTTTACCTTTTTTTTCTTTCTTTTTTTGGGCCCGCCACCATTCAGAGGACTGAATTTACTTTGTTTTCATTCTTTTTCAAATTTATTGCCAATGAAGGAAAAGAAAAATGACGATACTAATAATAATCATAATCTTAGACAAACCATATTACTTTGAAAAAAAAAAAAAAAAAGCAGGGGCAAATAAGCTGGCCACCATAACGACATATAAACAAATAGACAACAACAACGACACAATACGTTGAATGGTAGACATGGACACATACACCGATCAGCCATAACATTAGGACAGCATGGGCACCCTGTTCGGTCTGCGGCTACGCAGCCCCGTACACAACAAACTGGGATGCACTGTGTGTTCTGACACCTTTCTATTGGAACCAGCATTAGCTTTTTTTTTCAGCAATTTGAGCTACAGTAGCTCTTCGGTTGGATCGGACAACACGGGCCAGCCTTCGCTCCCCACGTGCATCAATGAGCCTTGGGTCTGACCCTGTTGCCGGTTCACCGGTTTTCCTTCCTTGGACCACTTTTGGTAAGTCCTGACCACTGCAGACCGGGAACATCCCACAAGAGCTGCATTTTTGGAGATGCTGTGACCCAGTTGTCTAGCCATCATAATTTGGCCCTTGTCAAAGTCGCTCACATCCTTACGCTTGCCCATTTTTTCTGCTTCCAACACAAAGTTCAAAGTTCAAAATGTTCGGTGTATATGTAAACAGAAGACACACAAAAAAATATTTTACTCCAGTAAAAGTAAAAGTAGGCTACTAGTAGGCTGGGAAGTCCTCCTCAGTCTGCTGCTTGGGTGCACGTCCTGACATTAAATTAGGCATTAATTAAGAAAGGTGCAACATTTTTAACTAGGTATAATAATGCTTATTGTAACCACACCCAGTATGTGACCCTTAATTTGATTGATTAAATTGATTTTTTCAAAAACAAAATCAAACAATACATTGCATCAATCCTATTTTCTAAACATAGGAAAGCTATTAAAACATTGAATCTATGTACCCTGTATAACAGTTTTTGTGAGCTAATTTATTATTTATGTCAGTGCCATGTTCCCCTGGTATTATTTGTTTATGTATGTTTCATGTTTACCATGTTGTTTGTTCAAAAAAAGCTGTCACCAAAGCTTCACGGGGGGTTGCGAGGCCTTCTATATATATTTTAAGGGGTGTAAGACAACTTTCTTTTATTAATATACAGCCTATATCTCAGCATTTCATTAATTTATGTGTATGATTGTTGAAAATACAAAAAAATACAGAGAATTGTATTAAAAGCTCCTAAAAATAACAGAAAAACTCCTCTCTGATTCAATATTCACAGGTTAAAAGTCCATGTCCATGTAAAATAAAAGAAAAAATGCTAATTTGTTTGTATTTTTCAATCATTTTAAATCCAAGTTCAAGACTTGCTGGTGGTTCTGCAGACATGGTGCACAGACTGGAAACAAAAATAAGAGCATTGCCAACAATGCTGGACTGATTATGACATCAGCATGTGGATCCAAACACAGTGGCATCACATATCAGCATCATCTCTGCCTCTGAGGATCATGTGTCTGTAGTGACAACCTGTAAATACATATATAATATTATACCGCCCTCTACTGGAGCTGTATTACTCCTGCAGGATACGTACTGTACTTCAAAGGGTTGGTTCACACAAATAGACATATTTTCTCACTTATTGGTATTTAGCTATGTAGATAGTTTTGGTTTTGAGACATTGGTCTCTGTGATGTCTGCATCCACCCCAGTACAAATGAGGTGAATGGATTTGAGAAACACTTTTTTCTCTCCCTCACAAAAAGTGCAATAAACGAGTGCAATACATCAATCAATGCAATATGTGCAATATATATATATATATACATATTTGCTTCTATAGTTACCATATACCAAGTATTTCCTTTATTGTTATACTGTATATTATTTGTAAGTACACTATTATTTTTATTTTTATTTTATTATTTTTTGCTACTTATTGTTTTCTTAATGGAGCTTCCCAGCAAAAAGTATTTCACACGATTGTACTTATTGTACCGGTGTGACAATAAACATCTTGAATCTTGAATCTTGAATCTTGAATCTTTTGGCTAGTGGTGCTCTCAGCCCTGAAAAATGACGTTTAAAGACTTCACTTCTCTTTCCCACAGGTGTACCAGACAATATCAACACTAAATCCTTGCAAAACACAAACTAAACCATTTCCTCCTCAAAATAAATTAGGTCGATGGGTCATATTTTCCTGATTATTTGTGTTTGATGTGTACGTTTTATCATTTGTCACAAACCGGCTCAATGAAGGTGACGAGGAGGAGAGTTAAAGTGACAAAGAGTTTTAATTATAGATAAAAAAAAACATTCCTATTTTCAAAAGACGAGCACAAGCTGTGCAGAGTAATTGCACCAGGAGGAATGTATGAATGAGTGACTAAATGTGTGTGTGGCCTTGGTGGAGGCCTAAACAGGTGCCGCAAGTTAGTCAGTACAGACAGAAAGGGAGGAGTTACAATTACATTCATGTTGAAGGTTTTCACTCTTATGAAATTTGTAGCACTGATCCCAACTGTCACTTGTTTGTAATAAAAACTCATTTATCTCAACAGCAGTTAGATGCAGTGTTGCCTCATTTGTCTTGTTCAGGTAGAAATATTACATACTGTAGTTGCATTGGAAAGGTGGTCATTTCAAACTAAAGCCCCATCACCTCGTATTTTAATGCTGCAAGAATAAAAACAAATTCTTCCCCGGCATCTAAAAGAGAGTGACTGAGACAGGACATAGAGTTATCAAAGCCAATACTGATTTAGTTCAGAGACAAAAACACACAAAAAAACACAGCATTCCTCACTTGCATGTTTATTTCAGCTCCAGTGTTACATACTGTAGCAGCGTTATCACAATCATTTCATGTTTGCATGGTCATACTTCCACGCATTCCTGTTGTGGAGATGGCACTCTGTCAAAAATCATCCCAACTCCCATTTCAATCATTTGTGCGTACTTAGCGTAAAACTATTTACATTATGGAAATCCCCACATAAAATATCAGCTCTCCTCTCTCCTTTAAAATGTAAGCATCTACTAGAAACACTACTTTGACACGTTAAAGGTACTTGGACACAGATGTTGCAACACAGCTTTGGGAATTACTCTCACACCTCAAAGGAATGAATGACTGGAAGTATAATGCAAGTAATCAAAAACTGACTGGCTTCATTTTACTTTCGTTTGATTCAAAGTCAGAGGAGTGGAGTTTTGTCAGTGGATCCAACGGGAAAAAAAGAACTGACACAATGTGGGCAACATTATGATTACACTTAGATTAGAATAAAACATTATGAATCTATGCTAATTAAGCCACTTTTATATTCAAGCAGAGAAAACATCTTATCCGTTCATGTGCGACTCATATCACTTGTGCAACTTTATTCAAAACAAGTAGTTTATATAGTCTAAAAAGACTGATCAGTCAATAAAAAGTAGGTCACCATGTCATTTCCATATTGAAAACCTTCACTTTTAACTGCTTTTTCTCAAGTACTTTAGTAGTAAACTTTTTGGAGGGGGAAGATGAAAACGCTGAGGCGGAAAAGTTTTCCGAAACACATACAGAAAATAATTACGGGGCAGAAAGGTGGCATGACAATTCACAGCAGGCAGGCAAATAGCATCGTAATTACAGGTTATGATGCATAGAATACAATGCATGTCTTTGGTATATTAACAATTACCCTACTGTACAAGCACAATGCATCTGATGCTGAAAGGGTTTTCGTGAGCCCACTGGAATCTGACGAACTCTCTGAACTTTACCAAAGGACTGAAAAAAACTCCATAATTAAAAACAAATAAATCTTGCTGGATTACATCAATATCTGGAGGAATGTCTTCACTACCGAATGGAAAAATAGTCAAGAGGTTGGCGAGAGCAGTGAGCACACAGGAAATGTGAAACTACAAACTAAAACAGGATGCTTGATAGATAACCAGCTGATTTGATCAGGCTTTTACTGTCTGGGCTCATAGTAACAAAGAGTGCCCTCAGTTTAAAAAAAAAAAATCAGACAAAAGTTATGATGTGGATCACAGAAAGTCTGCACTTTAAGTTTCAGTCTATACCCTGAAAATATCTTATATACAATCTACAACTTTTAGGTTCAATATGACACGTAAACAAAACAGGCCACTCAAAAGCTAAACATCACACCAGTGCAAATGCACGTGAAGGTTGAGATATGGCCACCACCCCAGGTAACAGCCTTATTTGATCCACCTTTGGACCTGCATAATGACGTTTCTCGGGAATAATCACCCTCAAAATACATATTCATGTTTTTGAATACGTATAAACAAGCTGCCTTCTTTCTGCAACAGACATGATTCTTTAAATGAGACTATTATTGTGCATGATTCAGGAGCATCGTTTGCTTTAAAAAGGCATATAAGTGAACCATTACGGCCTACACGTCGTGATACTGAGAGAGAAAAAGGGTCTCTCAGGGGGAAAACATGGTGTTGTGCGCTTAAAACAAACAAAAAAAAACTGTAATAAAAAAATTAAATTGCTGCAGCCTGGCATTTGACTATTTGATGCAGAGATAATAATTGAAAAAAAAAAAAAAAAAGTTTAGCAAGTTCAGCTTTGACCAGTTAAAGAGCCACTATAAAACGTAATCTTATAACAGAATAGTACACTTCTTTGTTGGAACTTGGACCAAAGAAAAGTGAAACATAGAAATAAAAGACTTTCACTATCAAAAACCAGAGGGGCAAAAGATAAAAAGAGGTAAAGCAGCGTTTAATATTTTATGAGGCACTTGGAAAGCGCAACTCTTCCGTTCGCCGTGGAGTGAAAATGAGGAATGTGTTGTAATGTTGTTGTTTTTTTTATATAAATACACAATGAAATAAACAAACAAAAAAAGCATTGTGTTTCTTCCGCATCCGTAAAATACAAGCCTCTGAAAGCTAACAAAATAAATAAAAAGTTCCAATATTAAGAGCTATAAACATCATTCAAGACAACTTAATCATACGGTCTCCATGTGTAGAAAAAGAAAGTTTGGAGAGTTGATGTGTTTGTGGAGTGGAGGAGGAGGAGGAGGAGGAAGAAGATGACTCTTCCAAGTGCGTATCTGTCCTTTTAAGAACCTCTGTTGCATAATCCTGATTGTGCAACGTCATCTTAACTTGAAAAAAAGATTCAGGTAAGTGAAAGATTAGGAGAGCCACTCTCTGCTACTCCTTCGTCACGCCGACTTCCCTGTGAGACAATAACTTCCTCAAACAGCACCCAGTGAGCTCACACAGCTTCAGGTTGGCGTCTTCTTCCATCGGTTCCAGTCTAGGTGTGGTTTGCTCCGATATACTTTCCATTACATCGGTCCAGGTCCTGCTTCCTGCTCCAGGTGCTGCTTTGTCAGGAAGTACTTGAAGAACTCGTACACAGACCAAGCGATGGCAGTGGAGGGCATCTGGTATATAACCCGAGCTCGGGCCCCTTTGAAGAAGGCCGCCAGACCACCGAGCCGGTACACCGTCCTGAAGGCGTTAGCCATTCCCGACAAGTGGCCGCTGATGTTCATGGAGTTGAGCGCTACATTCTCTTGTGTGTTGAGTAGAGTTTTGCACACGTCGAGCGGAGTGGTTATTGCTGCGGAAATGGCTCCTGCCGCTGCTCCCGACACTATGTGGCTGCCGGGGTGGTAATGTCTGTGGGGGTTTAGCTGTTCCTGCATCAGCTCGTAGGTGATGAAGTGAACCGCCTGGAAGGGGATGTTCATGGTCAGCTGTGTGCTGTAGCTGCGGTAGAAGGCTCCTACACCCTCAGTACGTGTCACTGTTTGAAGACAGTCCAAAAGTCCCCGATATGGCGAGTTGTACATTTGCATCCTCTGCTTTATCACTGAGCCACGGAAAGACACAAGTACGCGTGTTAGCGTGATTTATCACATACATTTTATATGCATACTAAGTTTATACATTGCAATTTAAGACAAAAATATCTCAAATAACATGGCATGGACAGGCTTTTAAAAGACAATTATGTTATTTGTTTGGCCAAAAAAAAAATGTTTTATTCGAAAAATAACTACTATTTTATGTTTTAAATGTGTTAACATGCAAGTTATTAATGATCATCATTATACCTGACAAGTGTGTGAAACAAGAAGAGATGAAAGAACAAAACTTGATTCTACAGGTGGACAAAAGATGATGTCCACGATTATGGCAATTTAAATCCAAATCAATCATTTCATTAATTATATTGTGCTGACTAGTACAGTCTGAGAACAACGTTTTAAAAGGATATGGCTGTCATTATTTTACATTTTTGTATACTGTCAATATGCCATGAAAACAAAACCAACAATGATTAGTTTGTCTGTGTGACATTTTCACGATTTCTTCTTAATGTAGATGAAATTTTATAACGTTACACGGCAGCTGGATTCTCGCAATGTCACATCACGCAAGAATTGCGGGATCACATATCACAGGAAAATCCATCTCGTGAGGCTTCAAGTAATGTGTTTGTGTTTGGCAAACCAGAGCACGGACCAATCGGCGTACTGTGAGGAGCTACTGTGAGGCGACACGGAGAGGCGACTGTTTGTTCTTGAAAACAATGGCGGCTCCGAACTGGAGAGTATTTTATATA
>CAKAOI010028040.1:9444-27644 GCA_916701655.1 Sebastiscus albofasciatus | reverse complement strand
ATGATGTACTCCAATTTAAACATTTAATATTTAAAGAAAGCATCATTTTTTTACAATGTGCACATTCTAAGTGAAATTAGCCAGATTATTAGCAAATATGACAAAAGGGGCACTGTTAACCAAATATTCCAGCCTCTCTATCAAATTAAATTACAAAATACAGCAGCCACGCAATCAAAATGAACTCCGGTATTTTGTATTTTAAAAATACATGTAGGCCTCTCTGATCTATTCATTCACCAGCACACGGACTCTACTGATCATCAGATTATTATAGAATATTAAAGGTCCCATATTGTTAAAAAGTGAGATTTTCATGTCTTTTATATTATAAAGCAGGTTTTAGTGCTATATACATAAATACTGTTAAACTATCAAAACGCTCAATATACGGAGAACCACACACAGCCCGTATTCAGAAATTGTGCGTTTGAAACAAGCCGTTAGGATTTCTGTCCATTTGTGATGTCACAAATATACAATATTTAGACCATTACACGGTTTTAAATGTAAACATTCTAAATGTGTCCCAGTTTAGTTCCTGTTGCAGAGTATGTGAATGACATCAGCTGACAGGAAGTAAACATGCACCCAAACTGTTGCCTAGCAACGCAATTCCGTTGAAATGCACTAAAACGGAGCATTTTAGACACAGAGTAGATACAGGTATATTCAGACAGACAGTATGAGGAAAATAAAGGGTTTGTATGTTGTAGTAGAAACACCAACCTAAAAATGAGCATGATATGGGACCATTAAACTATTTAAATCCAAGATATCGTCCCAGTCAAAGGTCTACAGCAGACAAACCGTTTATCTGGCACCGAAGTACACTTTTCAAAATGTTACAAGAAATGTCTAGAAAACATGGAGCCACTGCTATCGCTCTATTTGATTTTTTTTTTTTTTATATATATAATTCCCTAAACATGCAGGTTTAGGTGAGCTCAGATCTCTTCAATCTTTTCTAGTATTTTCTCTCAGCTACTCTCTCACACATTATTCTGCTCGCTGAATCCGTTTACCTCTTTGCCTGCTAGTAGCTAAACGCAAAAAATATTCCAATTGATACAAGTGTGTGTGTGTATAAAACATACGACAGCCCCAGTTAAATAGACAACGCAACAACCATTATGCCACACATAATGTCTACCTCTTAATGACGGTGCTGCCCGACACATGCGTGCATTAAACTTAAAGTTACACATTCTAAAGTGTCTATTATAGATCTCAATTCTCTGTTTGAGGCTATTCTCTTTTTGCACGTATAAAATCAGCTGATGAAAGTTTCTGAAAAGCTTCCGTTAGCTCTGAGGACAGCTCGCTGTGTAGTGAACTCGGTTTACCATCGTAACAAAGATGTGAGAATGGTAAAAGGGACTAATGCCTACCTCGAATATAACGGCATAAACTGTCTGTCACGTTTTTTTTTTTTGCTCTACTATACCTATAAGTACAAAACAACATGTTTCACCCACCTTATGCCCCATTCTCATGTCTCGCCAACAAGCCTGGAGCACATTACCGGACACACACATATATGTGAGGCCATCACACACATGGTATTTTCAGTATTTTTAAAATTAAAAACGTTTTAAATATAAAATACAAAACCATTGCGATCAAGTCCATCAAGTACAAATTACAAATTACAGAATACAATACAATATATTTTTTCAAAAGCATATTTTAAATACATTTCTCATAAATACTGCCCATCCCTGAATAGAAGTGTAATCACTTTTTTCTCATCCAGTGTTGTACAATGTAGACCTCCTCAATAGTACATTTTGTGAAACTGCCTAATTTTGCTGCTATTTGCTCATTTAGCCGACGTAATGGGATGTGAAACAGATATTCAGAATGTTAACAGGACATCTAAATGATAATAATAGACTCTAAATGATGAAAAAAAAAGATTCAACTTGTGACTTTACTGAACTCTCTGAAAGCTAAAAACATGACGGAGCTGAAACTGTTCACACAATAACTGAAATACTTATTACGAGTACAAAGGAAGTAGTTGCTAGTATTCCAGTTTTCATGCAAATGTGAACAGAGATTCAGTGTAATTGCTCTTTAATGAAAACTTCTGAAAACCATATGCTTACTGCTGGACAATGGTATTTACATATTCCAACTTGCAATAATAGAACGTCATATCGTGACCTTTGAATCCTAACGTTCACCTGTGTCTTAAAGGGGACGTGTTTGTGTTCATCCATTTAGGGATCTGGAGTTCTTACCAACCCACAAACTGTGAAATAAGACGACCAGTCAGTTTATTGTGGGCTGTTTAGATCAGAAAACATGTGATTCAACAAGCTAATCAAATGTGGCTCCCCTTCTTATGTCACACGCCATATGTTTCTCTCCAGCCAATCAGAGCAGACTGGGGTCTTAAAGTTCCCATATCATGCTCATTTTCAGGTTCATCTTTGTATTTTGGGTTTCTACTAGAACATGTTTACATGCTTTAATGTTCAAAAAACACATTATTTTTCTCATATTGTCTGTCTGAATATTACCTGTATTTAACGTCTGTCTGAAACACTCCGTTTTAGCGCATTTTAACGGAATGGCAATGGTCGAATGTTTACGTTTAAAACTGCGAAATTGTCTAAATATTTTCGACATCACAATGGACAGAAATCCTAACAGCTTGTTTCAAAAGCTCAGTTTCTGAATACGGGCTGTGTGTATTTATCCATGGATTGAGTGTTTTGATACTGTCACAGTATTTATATATCACTTAAACCTGCTTTATAACATAAAAGACATGAAAATCTCACTTTTTACAATATGGGACCTTTAGAGAGACAGGCGCTAAAACGGAGCGTTTCAGACAGACGGTGAATACAGGTATATTCAGACAGACAGGAGGAGAATAATAATAATGTGTTTTTTGATCATTAAAGTATGTAAACATGTTCTAGAAGAAACCCAAAATACAAGAATGAACCTGGAAATGAGCATGATATGTCCCCTTTAAAATCATTCAAAAGTGGGCTTTCCACATATACATTAGCTTCGATTGCTACTTTACTTGTACATCATAATTTTTCATGTTCGAAAGATAAATTAGATGTAACGGAACATTACAGTCAAATCTTTAGTGCTTGATCTTTTTAAGATGAAAGTGTTGATATTCAAGCTAACAGCACAGGAATATGAACGCATTAATGCCATACAGCTTTGGATCATTTGAGTGAAAGAGTCTCGCAGTACTGTAGTTTCTAGCTTTAGGGGGGAGAGTTGTTCACCTACTTCATCCTTGAACTGAAATGTTTAAAGACTTCAAATGCAGCTGATCACGTTGGGAGAAAGTTTGAACTGCTCTGGGAACAGTGAAACACGTCCCGAGGCTCACTGACGGATCACAGTAATGTGTTTTCCCAGCAGTAGTGCTGTATCTACCTACTGTAGGCAGATGGTTTGATACGATGGAGGTCAAATTTACTCAAAGCACTGAACAAGTTAGTCTTATCAGAAAGGAATTAGAATAGGGATTGTGTCCGTGTCGGATGATTTCACATCTCACATTTTATATCCAGTGCCGATGCAGGCAGTAGTGTGCCCTGTAAGGATGGGCTAGTCCAGTCGGTGGATGGGCTTGTAGTCTGCAGGATACAGGAGTCTGTGTTCTATCACAGACCTGCAATTACATTTTCCTTTTAATTGATGTGACCACGATCTCTCCCTCACCTTAACCACACCTGTAGCCTCGCACAGAGATTGTAGGAAGCAAGAATTTTAAAAAGATCCACAATATATGATAAAAATGTCTTTGGTTGTGATCTGGGGTTTTTTGCAGAATAGAAGAATATCAGCAGTCTTGCCTGGCAATAGCTTTGGAAAAATGACCCAACACTAACATATTGGATAATCATTATATCATAAACAGATTTCATTTATAAAACTGTCATTGTTATCAGTGCTCTGTCCTGTGAACTGTCTCCAGTCACTGGGGACATTGTTACCAAAAAAAACATGAAGTTTGGATGCTCCACAAAGCAAATAGAATTTAGCAGCATTGTTCTGGTAGAAGTCTCAAAACCTGGACACGTTAAACCAAAACTATCTTCATACCACTTGAAGGACGGGAACATGTGTTAGCTGTTAACTACAACTTTAATTTAATACATACAAAATTGAAATACAATCCATCTTTGTTAAAGGACATGCTGTTTTGGTGTGGACATATCTGTGATTCTTATCATTTCAATTCTTGAGAGGGTATTTTTGACTTCCTCCTCCAACCAAACCATCAAGAGGAGTCCTCCTCAGCGTCGTCTGAGGCTTCTGATAATTGAGAGAGATTTAGAGCAAAGTCAAAGCTGTATGTAGCGAGGCTCCACCCAGCATTAATATCCTGCTAATGAAACAGGTGGATGTTTGGTCAGGATGAGTAGTGAAGAGAATCAATGGACAGTATAGCTGCATGTCATCTCAGATGGACCATCGGTGCCTGAATCAGTCCACACAGACCCAAATGCACGTTTTTCACCACGTCTTCTTTCAACATGAAGTCAGTCGTCAGTACGGACACAATCACATTCAGATAATATCTTGTAAACAGAAGTTATGCCTTATTTTTCATGCAATACGTTTCAGCTGTTTGCTATTTAAATGAGGAAATGTGAAAAAATAGCACAAATAACGGCTGTGTTGGAAAAGATGCGGATCATATTTTTATATGTTTCCCACCATGACAGTAACATCCGCTAACATCGACCTTCACACGATGCCAACATTTCCAAAGATACCTGCTGGAATGATGCACAAGACATGTAGACTTTCTGGAGGGCCATTAGAAACATGGAGTCTTGGGTTTAAATATGAAATATATTGTGTAAAGATGATACACCTTCAATGGCGTGTTGCAACAAGCAGATCCAGAATATAATCTGTGAGAATGAGTGGGCCTACAATGAGTGGAACATGGAGGTTCAAGAGCTATTTTACGAAATGCTAACGGAATCATAGTGAAGTACAGTTAGCACTAGCCGTTTCTTGGAAGTTGCTTAGTTTGGGTGAAACTAAAAGTAACATTAACTTATTTTGTCACATGACTCGTTGGTATCATAAAGCCTGTAACACACCAGGAACGTCAGGAGGCTGCGTTACCTGTTGTTTTTTATTTCAGCGTCCATGTTAACAGGTTAGAGCAGCCACACTGACCTCGTGAGCGTCTCAGCTGCGTCTCTTCTAGAGAATAGAGGTCTCGCCTATTTTTGACGCGTGCCGTACGCGGTTCACAGCAATAACAGAGAGTGAAAGTGATCTATTGACAGTACATTGACATCATACCAGCAAGATTACTACAGTTTCGATGTCTATCTGTAGAATATGTCACGGAGATGAAAAAAAGTAAAGACTTATTTTTAAATCAACACTTCCTGCTTTCATTTCAAAATAAAAGCCCTCAAGCGTTTTTTTTCTGTGGACAGAATTCCTTCATTTGTTAACACGAGGCTTTTATTCTGAAATATGTGCCGGACAGTGTTCTAGAACATGCAGTGACTTGGAGAGCTCCATGAATGAATATAGTACGGAGTTTTAATTGTGGATTATTACTATTATTTACAAATTACCACATGTTTCTTAACCTTTCTCGGCTTAAAATAAATATAAATGATATTTATAATGAAATGAAATGGTCATTAAAAGGCAAACTCTATGTAGAAAGAAAGGGCTGACAGCAACAGCTGCAGCAGCAGACACGCAGCTGCCACGCGCTCCTGATGTTCCTGGTGTGTCCCAGGCTTTAGTCCTGTGAGTGACTGTTTCCTAACTAAGTGGTTGTGTTGCCTAAACCTAACTTCCTGTGAAAACAGAACATTATTTTGAAAGGACACTATGCATGTAGCGAGTGTATATTGACACGCCGTCCCTGACAGGTCCCCAAAAGTAAAGTAAGAGGTTCCCCGTGCGTCGGCAGCACTGACCGAGCAGCGGTATTTGACGAGTTGGGAGTGAGAACGTGTTGTGCCAGTTCTGGGTTTATGACTATAGTCTTGTTTTTTAGACAGTTAGCGTAGTGCTAGCAATCACTTAGCCAGCAGAGTCGGGCTGGGTATCGCCTGAAATGTCTGCGTAGCACTGAATACCAAAATCTATACTGAAAGCTGACATGAAAGGTGCGGTCAGATCCACTTCTTCTTTATCCTGATAGTTCCTGATTGAAATCTAAATTTTTGATTAAAAACTTGAGAGCAAACACACAGCTCCTCTAGTCACCGGCTCGCAGGCATACATAAAAACATAACTGCACACTCATAACTCGGTTACCTTCTGTATTTTACTTTTACAAAGTTCTTATTTGGCTGCGCACGTTTGGACAACATTTGGCATTTAAAATGTATCACGTGATCAACATATTTGGTCATGATGATGATGATGATGACGACGACGACGACAAGTGAACAAACTCCATAAAAACCCAATATGCTGACAAAGTATGTGAGATGTTTAAAGGGCAACACAGAATCTAGTTAGTGGACCTTCAGTATTTAGTTAAACTACAGTTCCCAAGGTGAAGAATGACATTCATGCTCAGCAGCTTCTTTTGTAAAATGAAAATAAGGTTTTGTAGAAAAACGTGGTTTCTATATTGTTTTGGTATCAAAACTCTGGTCTCATACTGACTCATATTGAAAATAGCCAGCCCTACAACACCATAATTGTAGGAGGACGAGTCACACATTTATATGATTTCATAAAACAAAGGTTCCATATTTCATCTGTAGAACAGACATCATTTGCAGACATCGGACTGCACACTATGTGGCACAAATGTGAACTTGACAGCCTTCACCTTTAACAGACAGTGCATCTTAGTTCCATGAAATGTTTGATGCATATCGAACCCAATAGTGTTATCATTTACCTCACATATTCATATTGTTTTTGTTGCTCTGAAAATTCAAAAATGATGATGAACTAGAAGTGTTAAGTTCCCCTCTCTGAATGACAGGACTTGATGAGACATGAACGTGTTTTTTCTGGGTTATTATGTGAAATGTAGAGTTGAATGTTTTAATGTTTCAAAGCATTTATGGAAGTTTGCTATATCTGTATCTTGTGAAGGTTTTTACAAGAGATGTTAGCAAGCCGCTTTTTTTTTTTGTTTGTTTGTTTTTTTGTAATCATAGCACTTTTTGTAAATTGAATGCCTTTATTTCCTCCAATACCTTTTTGTTTAAAACCTTTATTACAAATGTATAGATGATATATTTAGCTCTTTTAGAGAACAATAACAATGTAAATACAATATAAAATGTTTTATTTTTACAGGTACAATGTTGACAGTGTTTTTTCCTATCAAAGTGTCATTTTTTTTTTTTTGCTTTACTTGCACAAGTGTTCTGTGTATCTCATTGAGGGGTCTTTTAACAATGTACCTTAAAACACAGATTTATGTTGGCCTCGTCTTTCAGAAGGCCTTCTTCGACTATTCAACCCGCTGGTTAAGGTGAGAGCACAAGCAATAATGAAGCTTAAATGGATAGTTCTATAATACTAAATTACATCATCTTTTCATGGGGACAAAGAAGATATACTGTATGTTCAATAACTCCTCTTCTATCATCCTTTGACCTCAGTGTGACATTATGAAAACTTGATCTCTTAGTGGCTTCTGCCTGAAAGTTGTTAGATGAAAACAAATTTTCCAATCAGCGAACTTCAGTTTAAACTTAATGTTTAAAGGTCCCATATTGTAAAAAGTGAGATTTTCAGGTCTTTTATATCATAAAGCAGGTTTAAGTGCTGTATAAATACTGTTAAACTATCAAAATGCTCAAAATACTGAGAAACACACACAGACCGTATTCAGAAATTGCGTGTTTGAAACGAGCCGTTAGGATGTCTGTCCATTTGTGATGTCACAAATATACAATATTTAGACCATTACACGGTTTTAAATGTAAACATTCTAAATGTGTCCCAGTTTGTTTACTGTTGCAGTGTATGTGAATAACATCAGCTGACAGGAAGTAAACATGGACCCAAACTGTTGCCTAGCAACACAATTCTGTTGCAATTCCGTTGAAATGCGCTAAAACGGAGCGTTTCAGACAGAGAGTAAATACAGGTATATTCAGGCAGACAGTACGAGGAAAATAAAGGGTTTTTTGAACATTACAGCATGTAAACATGTTCTAGAAGAAACACAAAATACAAGTATGAACCTGAAAATGAGCACGATATGGGACCTTTAACTCACATGGACTGTAGGACAGAATCCAGGGATCTGACGTGGGGAGATTAAAAGCAATAAACTATGGATCAAACACATAGATCTACACACATAGAAGAAAGTATACATCCAGATCTGAAGTCTGGTATCCGATCGAGTTCATTAAATCTAAAGTGTCCTGAGAATAACCGAACGTGTCCCGCCGCCGTGTGACCGGAGACGCTCTTCAGTGAGAGGCACAGACCTTCAGCAATGTTCTTTATAAGCTTCAGTGGTACCAGTGAACTTTATTGAATGTGTATGTAAGAAACACTGCAATACTGCAATATATATTTTTGGTATTGGATCAAGCTGCTAACATACTTCTAAAGCTCCTTAAGGTGCTACAGACCTCTTTTTTCTAGTTCTTAAATGTACCGTTTGTACAAACACAGTATCCAGATTAGCTGAACAGTCGGCGCGTGTGCCTGTTTGTACTATATAGCTACATATATTTTTATTGTACTGTGACTTTTGTAGTCTTTTTACAGACTTTTGCCTGTAATATCACATGCCCCCCTCACCCCCTCCCCATCTGTGTGTTGTGATATTGGGAAACCGAGTCATGGCGGGAGACTGATCTGAGAGCAGTCACTCAGCAGAGATGAAGACAAACACGACTCCACGTGACGCCATTCAGAATGAGCTCAGAAAACGAACTGCATTCCAGCTGTTGGTTCTGTTATTGGTTGCATTTGATGGACTCATTGCTAATTCTCAATATTTTACTTCAAATCTATTTTACAAACTACTGTTGTATTTTTATAAATATAGGCAAAGTAATTCACGTAAAGATATATGTATATATATATATATATATATAACTAAATATATATATATATATATATGTATATGTTTACAGGTTGTGTAAAATAAAATTTAATGCTGCAGCTTTTATCTGTTGTTTTTTTAAACATTGACATCATCCAAAGAGGCAGATTATTTATTGTCTGGCAGAATAACCTGATCTGATTTACATACCTTGCTGCTATGAGAGAGAAGAGCTGCAGTCGTCAACTCCAGTGTTTTTACACGATGTAATGGAAGTTCAATAAACGGAAGAAAAAGGATCCAACTGCACGTCTGTTTGGTCTTTCATCCACTGTGATTACTGTATTTCTGCTGCTGTATATTATATATAATATGTATATATATATATATATATACACATATGTGTATATATATATATATATATATACATATTATATACATATTATATATATAATAGAAGTCGCTGGTTCTTTCAAGCCTTTCCACATGTCACACCTGGGACATTTAAAGTAATATTTAAAGGGACTGTTCGTCACTTCTTACACGTATAAATCATTGCAGGTCGGTGTCCCATGCGCGCTCGCGTGTGGCTACGCTGTTCAGACTCAGACTCCAACACAAACTACACGGAAGCACCAAAACCACAGAGTTGTATCAAGTGAAGCCCGTCTGTTAAACAGTGTTGGCCGCGGTCGGAGGACGCGGGGGAGACTGTAGCTTTGGTCTCCAGGGCCGGAGTCTCTGCTGTACTCTGCTCCTCTGCCTGCTTGCCTTCACTCACACACGGCGCTCGTTCTTGCTCAGCTCGCTCCACTCTCACATGCATGCGCGCACACTCCACACAGGAGTGTGGTTTAGCTCTGAGAATATCTAGTGAATGTACAGTGGACGTTTGTGCAGAAATAAATGCTGCAGCTCCTCCAGACCAACAGAGGTTTCCCGTGTCTTGTGAAGTGACGGGGCTCCGCAGAGAGAAACGTTATCGTCTCCGACCAAAACTCCGGTGTCTCCCCTGTTCCCTCCGGCCGCGGTCGGGAGGCTGAAGCAGGAAAAGCCAACAATAGAATCAGCATTGATTCATGGAGAGACCTTCGTCTGGTCAGCTAACATTACTGCCAAGCAGCTGAAATAAAGAGTGATATTGTGGTTTTAGCTGACGTGTGTCGCCTCACTGTTTTGAGCGATGCTCGTTCATGTCTATGTAGAGCGAGCACAAGCGCGAGCAACAGGACGCTGACTTTAGTTGACTTAACGGCCACAGGTGTTGCTGTTAACAAGCAATTTCTGATTCTTACAAACAGTCCCTTTAACATGCTGTCTTTTAGTAGAAGAGGTTTTTAAACACGAGGTGAACCAGAATCCAGAGAGATTTTACTGAAGAAGTGTGCATGCTGAAGTAAAGTGGACTGGATGGCTCATAAGAAACTTAGCTCAAAAACTATCAGTGTGAGCAAACTTTAGTCTGATCTATCCTACAAGAGAGAGCAGATGAATCTGTATTTATGCCAGATTTATAGTATAGTGCTGTGCACGTGTTCACAATGATGCTGCGGTAGTTCAAACAGGATGTGAGTTCGTCATCTGCTGCTGCTGATCTCATGAATTAGTTTATTTAATCTTCTGTAATGCTAAACAAGAGAGGGCTGGAGTGGATCCCAACCAGGACCGGTCACCAGTCTGACAGCTCAGGTTAGCTGTTCCATGCTGAGTCAGGCTACATTTCATGCTGTGGGTTAACTAACACTCTGTGGTCTGTGTGCCTCCACGGTTCACTCTTTATCAGGATGTCTGTTTGCTTGAGACCTCCGGATTTCTGCAGAGGTTTATACTTTATACATAACTGGCCACAAACTCAGGTTGCCATCACTCTCTCCTGGACGTCTCCGTCTGCAGATTGATCCATTCAAGGATCAGCCGGAGAGGTCGACCTGATCGTGTAGGGGGGAACGGCACAAAAGAGTTTAGGCATGAACAACCTGATCCTGTGTTCTCATCACCATCTCACCATCTCACCCCGAATCACAATGTGATCATCTGTTCCTGCACGCTGGAAAAGTCTCAGTGAAAAGACTTAAAAGGACAAACACGAGCTCTGAGCAGTGTAACATGCTCCCCCCCACCCCCCCTCCACCCTACAGTAAGTCAGATCTGTCAGTGTGCACGTCTAAAAGTCTCCAGCTGTCTAAAGCTGCTGAACAGTTAGCTGGCATTCACACATGAGGTAGTTACTGTCTGACATATAAATATTATGATTATTATTGTGCTTTAATACCACAGAATGCAGAAGGTGTTGCATGTGAAACCCCCTCCTCCTCCTACTACTACTACTGCACACAGTAAACTGAGTTGAACCATCAGGATGAACCCACTGAACCCAAACAGAGAGCATTACAGCCTCCTCAACGCTGAGGGGCGGTGTGGCTGCTGCTGCTGTGTGTGTGTGTGTGTGTGTGTGTGTGTGTGTGTGTGGCTGCTGCTGTGTGTGTATGTGTGTGCGTGAGTTAAAAAGCTCTGACACTGCAGAGCCTCTAATCACACACTGTAATAAACTGGAAACTGTCAAGCATGTTCTAATAGAGTGCAACAAAAAGCCTAATTTCTTTGTATTTATGAAAGAAATAGAATTATATCTGTCAACAATTTCTTTCTCACATAACAAAAAAGCAATGAAAACAATGAATGTATGTAATATCTTTAATGTTTTTAAGTGGAATTATTGTCATACTCTCGCGTGGTCTTTTTTATTATTATCTACTTATTTAATTATTTTTGTTGTGTTTTTTTTATTATTATTTTTTATGTTGGTTTTGTTTTATTTCCGTTGTCTTTTTATGTTTGTCACAGCTCTTTGTTTATGTTTTCGCTATGCTTCTTTTGTATGTAAATGTTTTTAATGTTTTCTGCTGTTACTATGTATATCGTAATTTTGAAATTAAAAAAAAAATAAAAATATGACAAAGAAAGAAGGGAATTGCTATCAGGAGTAAATGATGGAAATATTACATTGGGGGAATCTGCGAGGAAAGACATCTAAGAAAGTACACAATCTTCTAATTAATGACTTAAGGGCAACAGGAATAATGGAGAGAATTTAATTAATATTATTGTTATTATTAATAATAATTATTAACTTTTATTTTATTGTTTTGGATTTTGTTTGTTTTTTTATTTAAATTTAATTTGTTAATTTATTTTTTCCTGCCAATCTACTGCTCCACACTCCAGTCCAGAAGGTGGCGGTAATGCACCTCTAAGAAGAAGAAGAAGAAGAAGAAGAAGAAGAGCCTCTAATCAGTCAGCAGCTGCACGCACGCACGCACACACACACACACACACAGACACAGTCTCCATCACGCACAATGCCGTCTCCGGTCCCGGTGACCCGCCTGCTGCCCAGAGACCTGTACCCGTCACTGGACCTCGGGACCTGCAGCAGCCCGCTGACTAAAGGCTCCAGCACCCTCCAGGTCCCGGTGCCGGTGCAGCGGCTGCACGGCCCGGTGGCCCGCCGGCTCTGGTCCACGGTGATCCTCTGGTCGGAGCTGCGCTGCGTGACGCCGGTGGGCTCCGGCGGGTTCGGGTCCGTCTACCGGGCGGAGTACCTCGGAGAGACCGTGGCCCTGAAGAAGGTGAAGAAGTCCACCAAGAACGCGCTCGCCTCGCGCCAGAGCTTCTGGGCCGAGCTGAACGCGGCGCACCTGCGGCACGCGAACGTGGTGCGCGTGCTCGCGGCCACCACCTCCACCTGCTGCTTAACGCCGCGCGACTTCGGAGACGAGTCGAGCACCGGGACCGTCCTCATGGAGTTCGTGGGGACCCGGAACCTGCAGCAGATCATCTACGGTGGGCTCGCGGAGGAGCCGCTCGAGGAGCCCCGGTGGCTCCGGTACGCCGCGGATATCGCGCGCGGGCTCCGGTTCCTCCACTCGCACGGCGTCGTGCACCTGGACGTGAAGCCGGCCAACGTGCTGGTGTCCGGTTCAGACGTGTGTAAGATAGCGGACTTCGGCTGCTCCGTGAAGCTGGACCCGGGGCGCGAAGAGGAGAGCTCCATCAGCGCGCGGCTCAGTCATGTGGGGGGCACGTACACGCACCGGGCTCCGGAGCTGCTGAAGGGACAGGGTCTGAGTCCGAAAGCCGACATCTACTCCTTCGGGATCACGTTGTGGCAGCTCATCACCAGAGAGACGCCGTACACCGGGGACCGGCAGCACGTGCTGTACGCGGTGGTGGCGCACGAGCTGCGGCCGTCGCTCCAGGACTGCCCGGTGTTCGGGTCTGAGCGGGGCCGGCTGTGGAGGACTCTGCTGAGCCGCTGCTGGAGCGGGGAGGCCCGGCACAGACCCGGAGCACACGAGCTGCTCCAGGAGCTCGAGCTCCGGCACGGGGGCGCGTTTTAGAGCCGCCGCTCTGCTTGGTTCTACCGGATCTACCGGCAGCTGCTTTTAGGAACATTTTAGAAGCAGCCTCAGTGGACCAGACCTGGTTTTAAAAAGTGAACATTTAAGTGCCTTCTTGTCTGAAGGCTGAACACACTGTGCCTTTCTAACATTTAAAGTGCTACACTACCATGTGAGGATGTCCTGTTCAGTTCCGCTCATTGTAAAACTTATTATTATTAACTTATTGTCATAAAAAAACAGCTTTGAAATAGTTTTCCATCGCTCACACCCCCTTGATTGATGCATTTTTTGGTTGTAAACTGTATTGTGTGTTGTATATAGAGTGTTGGTGATGATGTGCCTGATTGAATCAGAGACACTGGGAGCCTACAGTTGTTTTCTCAGCAGTTGTTTTCTTAGGAAGGTATATCTTTAAAATGTCCTTTTAATTGAGTGGACTTTGGTGCAGTGTTCTCTAAAACAAAGTCTGCATGGCTGCAGGTACAAATGTTAATTCTTGTCTTGGAAAAAAAGGCAGATCACTCCTCAGTACAAAGAGAACTTTGACTGAAGGAGTTGGTTTGGATGCAGAAGTTTGTCACTTTTAAACCCACCTCCTGGATTCACTGCTGGTTAAGGTGTATGTTGCACTATATATTACTGCTCCCTCTCAATACAACCACACGTTTTAAAGTTTATTTAGCCGTGCACTGTTAACACACACTCCGACCGTCCACACTGAGTTACTGAGAGTTCTAACTGACTTTGTTTTAGCATTTTGTTCTTAAACTATGGAATCAAAATGTGTTGAGTTTTATTTGCCACCCTGAGATTGTAATGTAAGATTTAACTATGATGGTTTCATTAAAATTATTTTATACTGTATTTTGTTTCTCGGCTCTTCCTCACATCATGTTAACAGACAAACACATTAACACCCATTTTAGAGTTTCTAGTTAAATATACAAACAGCTGATCAAACATGAATCAATATTCTGTTACTGTAATGCCTATCTCTCTCCTCAAATGTTCTCAGAAACATCTTGTAGTGTACTGTTTAGCTGTAAAATGAGAAAGTTTGTGACCTGGCAGCCAGATCAAGTTGAGGGAACACCAAGCACCGCCCACCAGCTGGAGAACAGCCAATAGGAACGCTCTTTATCTGAAATGACCTGTGATTGGTCAAAGTCTCCCGTCACAGGCTAGATTTTCTAAAACCTGAAAACAGAGCCATGAGGAGGAACAGAAGTCTCTCAGAATACTTGAATTACAATATGCTGAAAGGTTATTATGGGATTTTTTTTCCCCAATGATGCCAAAAACATTCTGCCTACTGCAGGTTTAACATGACTCCTACAGCTGAAAATATAAAATAAAGCCAGTATCTGAGAGAAGAAACACGGACGCAGGAGTGAAACTAAACTTCAAACCACAAAGATTCTCTGTTATAAGCTACAAAAGTAGTGAGAGCTGAAACGTTTCTCTGGTCTCCTGCACAGACGTAGAGTCTCGCTCACAACCTGCACACGCTTGTCTTTCGGTGGAGAAGGAGGTTGTTACAGTTCGGCCGCGGTCGGTGCGCTCTGCACCGCTCTCATTACAGCTGATAATGCCACGCAGCTCCAACCCTCCAGTTCTCCCCCATGTTAACACTGTTAGCTGTGTGGCCATCGTTAGCACCGTTAGCTACGAGTTCCACACGGCTTATGTTGAGAGCAGTGTGGAGGCAATCCTTCAGTCATAGATATGCTCTGAATTTAGAATTTAGCCCCTTTAAAGGTCCTATACCATGCTCATGTTCAGGTTCATACTTGTATTTTGTGTTTCTACTAGAACATGTTTACATGCTGTAATGGTAAAAAAAACCTTTATTTTTCTGATACTGTCTGCCTGAATATACCTGTATTCACCCTCTGTCTGAAACACTCCGTTTTAGTGCATTTCAATGGAATTGCATTGCTAGGCAACAGCTTGGGTTCATGTTTACTTCCTGTCAGCTGATGTTATTTACATACACTGCAACAGGAAATAAACTGGGACACATTTAGAATGTTTATGTTTAAAACTGTTAAATGGTCTATATATTGTATATTTGTGATATCACAAATGGACAGAAATCGGCTTGTTTCAAACCCACAATTTCTAAATACAGGCTGTGTGTATTTCCCTGTATTTTGAGCGTTTTGATAGTTTAACAGGATTTATATAGCACTTAAATCTGCTTTATAATATAAACGACATTAAAATTCACTTTTTACAATATGGGACCTTTAAACGTTGGGAAGAACCAAACCTACATGTGACCATTTTTATTGTATGCTGAGAATCTGATGACTTGATCTTGTTCATGTTGTGTGGGTGTTGAGACTCTTCTCATCAGTTTCATCAACTTGTCTGATATTTGTAAAATCTTTTCTTAGTTAAATGTGTGCATCCTCTGACTTGGTGTTACTTGTAACACATCAGCCGGCTGCTGGTCACTCCTCACAGACTAATACCCCTTTCACACCGAGGACTCAACCAGGGTTGATTGTGTGTATGAAAGGGTTAACCCGCATTGATCGACTCGCCTTTGCAACCTAGGTCGAGAGGTGGGTCAGATCGGGGTCGATTTCGATGTGAATTTTGCACGGGCCAGGGTCGCTAACAACAGGGCGGGACAAATCATGTCATTGGTTGGAAATGAGGGCACACAGTCGTGACGAATACTTGGGAGTGACAGCAGTAGTAATGTTTTCAGCTGCGTTACACTGGAGCGATTTTGTTATGGCTATGTGACAAGATTTCGAGGTGCGGGAGCTCCTGGTCGTCCACGGAGAGGAAGAAATCAGGCGGCAGATGACCGGGACAGTGAGGGACAGCGGAGTGAATATAGCAACGCTGCTCAACGAGAGAGGCGTCTCTCGTACACGAAAACAAGTCACCAACAAATTGAAGGCTCTGAAGAAACATTACACCAAAGTGCATGGCCACAACAGAAACAGAGACCTGTGGAGCTCTCTCACCTGTCTTCTTAACACGTATCAGTGTTTGTGCACGGCCACAGTGTGTATGAAGCTGTTGGCTGCTGTGCTGCAGCCGTGACACGTTCCCTTTCCGGAGGCCTGCTGTTGGCTGCTTTAATGCCCAAGCCAGGGAATTATGGGTAGATGTGACTGTAGTCGTTATTTAACAAATCAAAGTTACCTCAAACTTCTTCATACAAAACTCATATGATCAGACTCATAAGTCAAGATTTGGGACTATTCTTTAGACTAGGGGTCAGCAACCTGCTGCTCCAGAGCCTCATGCAGCTCTTCAGCTCCTCTCCAGTGGCTCCCTGTGGATTTTTAAAAATGGAAATGAATAACTGTTTTTTGTTTACATTTTCATTTTTATTTATCATTGTTGTAGGTCTATGGTACGACGGAACGACGGAGTATTAGGGCCACATTGAGGAAAAAAAAATAAATCTGAGATTTTGAGAATAAAGTCATAATATTATGAGAATAAATTCAGAAGTTTATGAGAAAAAAGTCATAATATTATGAGAATAAATTCAGAAGTTTATGAGAAAAAAGTCATAATATTATGAGAATAAAATCATAATATTATAAAGTAGTAATTTTCCGTGTTATTTTAAGTTATGACTTTATTCTCGTAATATTATGACTTTATTCTCAAAATCGCAGATTTATTTAAGGAGAGCAGATGCTGCACACACACACACACACACACACACACACACACACACACACCAGCAGAGGTCACTGCTGCTTCAGAAATCAAAGCAGGACATCAGATGATTGGACAGTAGATTACAGATGTTTCCTGCAGACTGAATAACGTGCTGCGGATGTGACAGAGAGTTCTATAGGATACAGGATGGAAACAGGTACGAGGTGGTCCGACTACACGCATGAGAAAGTGCGTTTAAGCGCTGCGTGAAGACTCCGCGAGGACAAGTTAACTTTAACCAATAGTGTTAGAAATAAAAAAGAAAACATATTCTTCATATCATCATTATCCTCTCAGTAAGTTTATGAGCAGCAGTGATTGAACAACACTCAAACAATCAGTGTCAGAAAGAATCTATTGTGACTGGAAACATCAGTACTGTTATTGGACAAGTGGTTGTGCTACAAACATATCTATACATATCTATATAAAAATGATACACGAATCACTCAACTCTGCCCCCCTCTGGCTAAAACTGGAGTTTATGTTGTATTCCTCATTATCATCCCTACTCTACACTAATGTTGCATCTGCTAGTAAATCAGTAAGTCATAGTTTTTGTTGTCAGAAATTCACTGAAAATTCATAGTCAAATTAAACATATCCACAAAGTCCCTAGTATTTTGATATATACACCATTCACTGTGAACGCTCCTGTTACAGTCACATTACTGCTCCATGGTGATGTTAGTGAGGCCATGGAAGGAGTTCCAGTGAAGTGAATTTAATGCTGAACTCATTAAATGAATGAACTGAGTAGCTCACTGATCATCTTCCTGCTGTAAGAGACACACATACTGTAAACCAGATAACAGGGTGTGTTGAACAGAAAAGCTCCTAGTAATAGTAGTAATATGCTCCGATGTCTCTGACACATTTGACCTATTCAGTGTTATTTTGTTGTGAGCTGCGAAAATAAAACGCTATTGAAAAGAAATTTGTGTTTTATGAAATTTATCAACATAAATACTGTTTCATAATCAAAGAAGTACTACAGCAACTTAGTTTTGCACTCCGATGAAATTCAGGGACTCACAAGAGACAGATTAACGTTCAAACACTTCCTGTCTGTTGGTTACACCCCCCCCCCC
>CAKAOI010028039.1:53992-115980 GCA_916701655.1 Sebastiscus albofasciatus | reverse complement strand
CACACACACACACACACACACACACACACACACACACACACACACACACAGGGACTTGGCAGTGCCACTCTGGTGCCAGCTCTGCCAAAGACTGAGAATAAAACAAAAGCCGGGATGAACCATCGCGCTGCCTCTCTCCTCCATCCCACCCCTAACTCTGAAACAGATGGTTTAACCCGCTGATCTCTGCGGTGTGAAGGTTCAGTGTGTCTCTGGCAAGTCAACTCACACCACATTTGTACATTAAACACCTTTAACAAAGAGATTCTGACGACATGCAAAGACAATAAACGCAAATCTAATCTCAGAGAAGAAAGGGTAGAAAAAATGGAGGAAGCATACGATGAGGATGGGGAGGAGTTCTTAAATTAGAATATGTTAAGATAACCTTGATAAATTCCTGTTATATCACATAAAAGTCTTGCTTTGATGTTGAAGGAAATGTAAGAACAATGTATTGCATGTGAAAATCAAATGCATTATAGCATCCTCTTCAGTGAGGACCAGCATGTGATGTGATGTGTGATTTCCTCTCCATCTTCATCCAACATATTCTCATACAACGGTTCATATTATATCTTACGAAAAAGTTATTCCTTCTTTTTCATTCATTTTCCTACGAATGTCCAGGAACACGTGTCAATTTCTGCTTGCTACATGCATAAAGTCTTTTCTAAATTAACTTCCATCTTAACAGGAAACAACTTCCTTAGGTTTAGGCAACATCAACACGTCATGTTTCCACGTCAGCTCATGTCCTGTGCGGCCGTCCTTCCGGAAAGCATAACCGAAGCGCTGCTAGCACCGATTGGATGTTTAGGAATGAACTGCTCTTGGATGGAAATGGTGAAACAGACATGTCATGGGAATTTCAAAATAAAGGAGCATCTTAAAGATGATGATATGTAACGATGTTTTCACTTTGCATCGATGATATTGGATCGTTCATCATTCAATCAATAGAACGATCCAGATGGATGGATCGTTACATCCCTTGAAACCAGCCATCAGAGTTCCCATCATGCTTTGGGGGATGTCAACAAGAAGTGTAATATTGTCATGTTATCAACACCTGAGCTGCTTTTTTGTATAACCTTGTATTTAATGGACGGATATAAGAGTGGTATCAATCTTTAAAAAAACAAAACAATAAGTATATGTTCCAAAATGTTGACCTATTGATTTATGACCAAGACTGTTTCATTATATTCTTAGTAAAGAGCATCCTCCTCTCTTATTTTAAAGGTTGTCCTTCCTCTCAATTTATTCTTTTTAGCTTACAATTAAAAAGGATGCTTTACACTGACAAACACATCAGCCTTGAGGCCTGATTTGAGTGTTGTGTTTACGTCAAAAAGGAGGAACTGGAATAGGAAATGTTGAATGAGAGCAGGAAGAAACAGTAAATGTTCACGGTCTGAAGGAAATACAAAGTTAAAGCAAATCAGAACAAACACCATCACATGACTATACAGGATGTTTTGCACTGAAAACACCCACAGAGCATCGATAAGAGTCTGATTTTAAAAGGAAACAACTTTGTCTGCAGTAACAGGTAACATTATGAGGACAATATGAGGGTCAACAACAGTTTGCTTGTGTAGCTGAAAACCGGGAGGAGGAGGAAGAGGAAGAGGAAGAGGAAGCGGAGGAGTGAGAACAACAGAAAGAGAACTAAGATGATGAGGAAGGAAAAGCAGGAAAAAGGAGGAGGAATATAGAGGAGGAGAGGAACACAGAGGCAAAAGAAAGAGGTTGATAAGAATTGGAAAACAGTAAAAAGGAAGAGCAGGGAGGAGGAAGAGGAAAAGTTGAAGATGAAACTGATGAAGAAGAAGATGAAGAGAAGCCAGAGAAATGAGAAAGGGGGAGAAAGGCTGAAGGATCAAGACGAAAGGGAGGTGGAGAAGGAGGCTGACGAGGAAGAGGAGTAGGTTTACGACAACAAGGACGAGGCAGAGGAGCGATGGTGCAAAAAAAGCGGTGAGGAAGAGAAGGTTGAGGAAGAAGAGATGAAAAGGGACGAGTGGGAAAGTTAAATGATGAAGGAATGAGACAGAAATTAGGTTGAGGTGGAAGAAGATGACATGGTAGGAAGAGAAGGATGCTCACGAGTAAGAAGTGTCGGGTTAGGATGAAGAAGAGGAGGTGGGGAGGGGGGCCAATTGGGTGAAAACAGCAAGGAGGAAGAGGAAGAAAGACCAGAGGATGATGAGTAGGTAGAGGAAGAGGAGGAGGCTGACAGGGAAGAGGAGCAGAGTATAGGAGGAAGAGTGATTGGGTGAAAACAGCGAGAAGGAAGAGGAGAAGTAGGACGAAGAGGAAGATGAGGCGAAAGGGATGAAGAAAGAGGGGAAGCACGAGGAGCATGACGAGTAGGGAGGTTAAAGGATGAAAGAAAAAGAAGAGAAAGAAGCAGAAGAAGGAGGTTGACTAGGAAGAGGTGTCAGGTTAGGATGAAGAAGAGGAGGTAGAGGGCGAACAATTGGGTGGAAATAGTAGGGAGGAAGAGGAGGATGGGGTGAAAACAGTGAGGAGGAAGAAGAGGAGTATGATGAAGAGGAAGACGAGGCGGAAGTGATGAAGAAGGAGGGGAAGCAAGAGGAGAATGACGAGTAGGAAAAATGAGGAAGAAGTAGAAGAAGGAGGAAGTGAATGAGGTTGATGAGGAAGAGTAGTAGGGTTAGGATGAAGGAGAGGAGGTAGAGGAGGAACAACTGGGGGAAAACAGCAAGGAGGAAGAGGAGGATGAGGAAGAAGGAATGAAGGTTTAAGAGAGGCCAGAGGACAATGAGTAGAGAGAAGAAGAGGAGGACTGATTGGGTGAAGACAGGGAGGAGGAAGAGGAGGAAGACAAGGCGGGAGTGATGAAGAAGGAAGGGAAGAACGAGCAGCATGTCGAGTAGGGAAAACGAGGCAAAAGTGGTAGAGGAAGGAAGTGAGAGTAGAAGAGTTAGGATGAAGAACAGAAGGAGGAGCACGAGTAGTTATGGGGGCCAAAACAGCGAGGAGGAAGAGGAGGGTAAGAGGACGAAGACGTGGGCGGAATCAGCTGCTCCGACTGTGGCACATTTGATTCCCAGACCTTCGTCCTCTCAATTAACAGCCACGGTTCTCACATTAACACACCTTCAGCCACACGTACACACACACACACACACACACGGCAGACATGTACACAAGTTTTGATGCTGACATTAAACTCCCCAAACAATTTAGCTTGTCACACACTTGCACTTACAAGCATAAACACACACACACTCTCACACACACACACACACACACACACACACACACACACGCTGCCGCCTCCCAGAATAAGTTGGCTGCCTCTAATTGGAGTGGTGTTTGTTGCGGAGAGGTGTTGAGCGCCGCTGTAATTGCCAGGCAGGCTGGTTGACGTTCCCCGTCTCTTTATTTTTTAAGGACTGGGTAATTAGGCTCGGTGTTTGCGATTGTGCCGCCGTCGCCGCCGACACGAGCGAACAGGTGTGGGGAGCGAGCGGCGAAACATGCGACACCTCCCCGACGTCACGGACCGACCGCAGAGAGGAAGAGAAGGGCTGTTTACCGGTGACGAGGTGAGGTTTCACCAGAACATACTGAAGATGGAGAACTGAAACCATGTTCACCACAGGGGGTTGTGAGAGGGTGTGGGGGGGAAGCAGGTCTTCAGTCAACTTCAGCGGATTGAGGAAGAGGAGATGAGCACATAGTGTGACTGAGCAGGAAAAGAAAAGACGCTGGTGAATACCACTAATAACTCAACAACACTAAAATTTGTGTATTGACCTAAATGCTAATGCCTGCATGCTAACATGCTCACAATGACAATGCTAACCTGCTGATGTTTAATATAATATATACCATGTTCTCCACTTTAAGTGAGTGTATTGGCATTATATCAGTTTCTGATTAGCACTAAACTATGGCTGTCAATCGATTCAAATATTTAATTGTGATTAATCCTATGATTGTCCGTAGTTAATCACGATTAATTGTAAATTAATCACATATTTAAGGGAGCTTTGTCAAGTATTTAATACTCTTATCAACATGGGAGTGGGCAAATATGCCGCTTTATGCAAACGTCTGTATATATTTATTATTGGAAATCAATTATCAACACAAAACAATGATAAATATTGTCCAGAAACCCTCACAGGTACTGCATTTAGTAGATACAAATATGCTCAAATCATAACATGGCAAACTGCAGCCCAACAGGCAACAACAGCTGTCAGTGTGTCAGTGTGCTGACTTGATTATGATTTTCCCCAAACTGCATGTGATTATCATAAAGTGGGCATGTCTGTAAGGGGGAGACTCGTGGGTACCCATAGAACCCATTTTCATTCACATATCTTGAGGTCAGAGGTCAAGGGACACTTTGAAAATGGCCATGTCAGTTTTTCCTCAGCCAAAATGTTAGCGCAAGTTTAGAGCGTTTTCAAGCCTCCTTCGCAAAAAGCTAGTATGACATGGTTGGTACCAATGGCATGTCTGTAAAGGGGCGACTCCCATAGAACCCATTTTCATTCACACATCTTGAGGTGAGAGGTCAGAAATGTCCATGCCAGGTTACCATAATGGTGAATCCAGCCCTTTGAAACACTAAAACCAACTAAAAAAAAGTGAACAAGACAAACTGAACAACTAAACTTGATTAAACTCAAGTCAAAAGAAACCAAACAGAATAGAATAGAAACCAATATAAACTCAACAGCTCAGCACATCACAGCATCGTCTTTGGGGAGAACATATGGAGCTCCGACTCGGCAGCGAGCCGGTCCGTCGAAGCAAGCGGCACGTCAATCTCCTGAGCTTTGAGAAAAAAAAACACAAACCCACGCAGAGTTCTCACAGCCGCTAACCTTGAAATCACTGCCATTATTAGCGGAGTCATTATTAGCATTAGAAAAGCAAATGGGGCTAATAATATTTGCCATTATGGCTAAAAACGCCTATTAATCCCTAATCCGCACCACAATTAAGAGCATGGCTGGGTGTTTTTGTGAGTCGTTCTGCGTCTCCTTGCCGGGTGAAACGAGACAATTTAACAGCCTCAGAGGCAGAGAGAGGGTGGGAGGGCGAGGTATTAAGTGACTGGCTCCGGCTCTATCTCTATTTTGAAAGCGATCAGCCGGGGTGTTTTTGAGTGACAGCCGTAACAGAGGCAGATTTGACTGGATAGAGACAAGAGGGTGGCGGTGGGGGCGTCGCTCGCTGCGTTGAAGCGCGTTATCAGTCTCGGTACAAGTGCATCAAATCAAACGGGAGAGGGGGTATTATTAAAGCAACCCCCTTTTTTCTCCGCTGTGAACTGTGACTTAATAAGCTATGCCAATTAGGGGAACAAAAATCAGGCATGCCATCGGGGCTGTATCTATCCTTGCCCAAATTTCTCTGCTAATGCGTGAAGCTCGCTGGCAGAGGCAACAGCGCTGCTGTGTTTTTTTCTGTGTGGCTTTGGCTTTGACAAGGAGAAGAAGAAGAGGTGGAAGGTGGCACAAAAATGAAATAAAAACAGGATAAAGCCTATTGAATTTGCGATCGTCTCCCTGAGAGTTGATTCTTTTAAAGTCTGGTGATAATCTATGTTTTTCTCAGAGTCAACAAATCCCATGCAGAAACCAACAATGAATGGATCCTACTAACAAGCATAGCCTGATATATCTTATTTCTCTGTGCCACAGTCATCCAAGAACTATTTCTTCTTTACCATGGACACAGTGGTTCAGTAGTTTTGTCTTTACCCTTCAAAATAAAGCAATGCTTACTTCTAACTATGGTCTACTGTAATGCATACACAACTGAATACAACTGATAAATCTCAGCAGCAGTTTGATATTTCATTGTGTAACTTTGCATACATTTAGCCATATCATCATATCTGTATGAATATCATGATAATGATTTTAACTAGGGCTGTCAAAGTTATAATAATATAATAACGTGTTAACTAAGAGGTTGTGTTGTCTTAACCTAACTTCCTGTGAAAACGGAAGTTTATTTTGAAAGGACACTATGCATGTAACGAGCGTATGCTAAGACGCCGTTCAAAAGTAACAGAAGAGGGGCAACCCGTGCGTCGGTCTCCGGTGACGAGGAGCTCTGACCAAACGGTGGTATTTGACGAGTTGGGAGCGAGAACGTGTCGGACAAACACATTGTTGGTTTTGGTTCGTCTTCGGACTGTCCAAAGACATGGAGGTTAGGTTAATTGGCGACTCTTAATTGCCCGTAAATGTTAATGTGACAGGGAATGGTTGTCTGTCTCTATTGTTGTCTGCTGGCGACCTGTCCAGGGTGTACCCCGCCTCTTGCCCAATGTCAGCCGGGATCGCATACAGCTCCCTGCGACCCTTAAGGATAAGTGGCTATGGCTAATGGCTGGAGAGAATAATGGATGGTTTGTTCTTGGGATTCGTTGAAAATAAGAACAATATAGTAAACTGCCAGACAACTTATCCTGTCCTTCTGTCATCTCATTTCCATTCCTTCCTTCCTTCCTTCTTGCATGACTTCTTTCCTCTCCTTTCTTTCTTCCTTCCTTGTTTCCCCTCCTTCATTCATTCATTTTCTTCCTTTTTTCAATCTTTCCTTTCCTCTCTTCCTCGTTTCTTTTGCCTTTTTCTGTCTGTCCTTCCTTCTTTTCTCCCCTCCTTCCTCTTTCCCTTCTTCCCCTCCATCAGTTCTTCCCTCTTCAGTTCCTTCTTTCCTTCCTTTCTTTATCTATTTCTGCTGACACTTGAGGAAACATTTCCTCCACCTCTCGTTGCCAACTTTATGTTCCATGGCAACGGGGATGATGGTTTGCCCTCCCGCCCCCAAAGCCCCTTTCCCTTCCCCCTCTTTGGTCCCAACTTGACACACACACACACACACAAATCTGTCAGACACACATTTTTAAGCTCAACACTGTTGTGCTCCTATGAGCACACACATCTACACACACACCTCGGTCGCCTTCCAACACCATTGACAGGGAGACAAACAGCGGATCTGAGAGGTTATGTGTTTAAAAAAGAAAAAAAAAGCACCACAACCAGCCAAGACCTGAAATAGACGAGTGGCGGTGGCAGCGGTTTTGACAGGCAGAGTGAAGCCGCTCGCTGAACGGCTTCATCCAGGAGGAGATTAGAAACACACACAGAGTTTGAAGTGTGCATTATCTTTCCAGGGATGATCCCGAAATAAAACAACAACAATGGCGAAATCTCCCAATAATTAAAACGCCTAATCCACTTCCTGGTTGGTGATGACCGTGGGCTGAGCGTGTCAGCCGGGACTCGTGGGGATTGTGCGGCGTTTATGTTTAGATGCTTTTGTGTTTTAAGGTGAATTTATCGCCCGAAATACGAGGACTTACATCGAATGAGGAGAGGGCTTCAAATCCAAAATTTATTCACAGCATTGTGTGACGGATGTCATTTCAAAATTCAAATTCTACATGAAGACATGTTTGGAAAATATGTCACTACTTATCCTCAAAAGCATCAGATAAACTAAATCCTAAGACCTGTTTTCATTCCTCTGCCTCTCCGCCTGACTGACATGATATTTTTACACACTTTGTTAGCTGCTTCCATCCAGCCTTGTCTCTCCTTTCTGTCCTAATTTTGCAGTTGATGTTGATCTCTTTAGTCCTGTTTGGCAACCTCCACCTATTTCCCAAAACATCTGGGGACAAACTGTGTTCTTTGTGTTTGGATATGATTGCGTTGTGGCAAAAGACCTCTGTTAATATAGGAGATATTAAAAAGTGAGGATGTAAAGTAAGTTGCTGTGCTGTAGGGATGGATTGTGATTTTTCTTTTTACGATTTTGAAATTGATTTTTTTTAATGCTAGAACCGATATATTTGCTTCGTTTGAGTCTATGCGGAGGTAGAAGGAAGTTACTGCTTTTATTGTTGTAGTCTGAGTAATGTGACATCATATCCGCTCCGTATCCATCAACCAAAACAAACCGCAGCCGGCCGCAAAGAGCCAAAACGAGAAAGTAGAAAACAGCGTCACGGCTAAAGCTGCATGTTAACTCTGTCATGGACAGGTAATGTTATCGTATTGCGGTAACGTGCAGTCAAGCCAGCCGTCACTCGCATCTTCGTGGTCAAATCGGCCGACGCTACAACTGTAGAGCACCCATATACTGACATTTATGTTAAATGCATTCAAACGGCCCCGATGGAGCTGACCACGGATGTATAAAGAGAACGGAGCCAACAGGAGAGCTAGAGACGAACTTGGCGAAGTTAGCAGAAGTATACAAACTTGACTATGTGCGGTTTTCAAGATAAGGTGTTAACAAAAGGAACTTTATACACAAAATACGATGACTGATATATTTGACTTCGGGACACCTCTGACTGCATACATGCTGAAAATAAAACATTTTTACTGTATTAGTTTAGATATTTTCCAAAGTAAAAGTCCCTAGAAGTGTATGATTCAACTTTTTCCCCATGGTCTAGTGTTAAAAAAGTTTACAAAAATCGCAATAAATCATAATAATGAATCCCAATACTTGTAAAATCACAATATTTAAAAATCCCAATACATATCAAAACGGCACCCAAGTATCGGGAGATCATAGCAAGCTCAAAACATGTCATACTAACTAACTGTGTTTGAGTTGGTTGAAACTAGCTTTCTGACTAAGAGCACGTTGAATGTGGAGTCCCTCTGATGCGGAAGGATATTAACATCTTAATCAGATCTGCGAACCCACCCAATTGTGGTAAAAGTAACCCAATTTCTTTTCTTTTTTTTAACTATTTGTCAGTTTGAGAATTTATTAATAGGTTTTATATAATACACATAATATTTTGCAGGGCAAAATTGCCCACTGGCAATGTATTGATTCGTGTCTATGTACACAAATCAGTACATTAAATTTCTTGATTATTCCGCAAACTGCTGTGCAGCTGGGCCAAGTGGTAAACCCTGTAACTCCTGTTTTTGATCCCTTAAGGATGTAAAGCTTTCTCAAATCCATTTGGACAATAACACCAGCAACATAGTGTCATCTTACTTCATGAAAGGTTGACATGGTTGTTTTCTTTACCTTAGAATTTGCCTGTTTTGGGGCCCCTCGGTCCAAATCAGGCCTCAAGCCAATGCTTCTTCCAACGTTTTGAGTTTTTAAAACACCAAATAAATCAATGTTATCAGATTAGATCAGATCAGATCAGATCATTAAAGTGTTGAACATAAATGAAAATACTAGACAGGAGTGACTATGAATATGGTGTTTCCGGCATCTCTAAAAGTATTTTATTTTTAACTTCTCTAAACCAAAGTCGTGGCTGTTACCCTGAAGTAAACAAACAGTGTGTGGACCCGGTTCAGTGTCAGCGTGTCCCAGCCTCTGGCCTCGCCCCAGCCTTTGGAAACCGCTGCTCTCATGGTTGTGTGGGTCTATAGAGTTCTAATTAGCTGCATTCACAAACAGCGCCGGGCTCATCAAAATGCCGAGGCCTGCAGAAAGCCACAGCAGGGGTGAGCACAGTGTGTGTGTGTGTGTGTGTGTGTGTGTGTGTGTGTGTGTGTGTGTGTGTGTGTTGCATCTTGTGGGTGTTTAGACGTGTGTGCACGAGTGTGATTTGTGTTCAGGGATGAGTGCATGCGTGTGCGACACCAGTGTGTGTTTCTCTATCAAAAGAAAAAACAATCCCAAAATGAAGATAGACATCGAAGCAGCAAACCGAGGCCCAACAACCGCGACCGATTCTGCAAAAACGTGGCCCTTTTTTTCCCCCAAAATCGTAACATTTGTGGTCCTTCCCTCGCATTTGTATGCACGGCACGGGAGCAAACAACACCGCCGAAAACCGCAGAGCACAAACAACAACAACAACCGCACAACGAAGAGCAGTAAACAAAGAAGACGTCTCGGCATCTCTCTGTTTTCCAGCCAACAAACAAAATGGCTTCCGAACGCCGTTTAGAGGCAAATAACATGAGCGGGAGCAACAGGAACGACCCGGCTGTTTGCTGTGAGAAGCTTCCAGAAAAGATTTTCAAAAAGACAGTATCCTCTTCTCACACAGACTGAGGATGTTATGGAACATAACGCACATTTAGTACAGTAAAATGCTGGGAAATGCAGCATGACCTACAACCTGATATACCATCACAGCAGAGAGGTAACATATAGAACTGTACATCCAACCACAGAGGAAGCAGGAGCAGTATTCATGTCTACCATATGCTCATTGCAAATATTGTTAATATGTAAAAATAAATTTAAGGAAATTATTTTTGGAACCTCCTGCTTTTTTTAATCTGTAAAAGAAGTGATTGTTCATCAATTGATTCAAGCTAAACAAGTGCAACTGAAAAAAAAAGATTCCAATTGACCGACCAATAAATGAGCTCACTACGCAACCAAAACACTCAAACACTTGTAACTTTTTTTTAAGTTTTAATAACATATACGGGGAAAAATAACAGCTATCAAACAAAACACTTAAAACTACTCCATATATAGATGCTGTCAAAGTTAACGCTATAATAATGCTAATATGTTTTAAAGCCACAAATTTCTTTAACGCTTTTACGCATAGTTAATCGTGATTAAACGCAAATTAATCACATCTTTTATCTGTTCAAAATGTACCTTAATGGGAGTAAGTAAGTATTTAATACTCTTATCCACATTGGAGTGGACAAATATGCTTTCTTTATGCAAATGTATGTATATATTTATTATTGGAAATCAATTATCAACACAAAACAATGACAGATATTGTCCAGAAACCCTCACAGGTACTGCATTTAGCATAAAAAATATGATCAAATCATAACATGGCAAACTGCAGCCCAACAGGCAGCAACAGCTGTCAGTGTGTCAGTGTGCTGACTTGACTATGACTTGCCCCAAACTGCATGTGATTATCATAAAGTGGGCATGTCTGTAAAGGGGAGACTCGTGGGTACCCATAGAACACATTTTCATTCACATATCTTGAGGTCAGAGGTCAAGGGACCCCTTTGAAAATGGACATGCCTGTTTTTTCTCAGTCACAATTGTTTCAACCGTTCCTCACAATGATCGTGAGATCAACAAATGCAGCGTTCAAGTCATCCACCAGGAATGTATGTTTGCTCGTGTTTGATCAGCCGCCGCCGCACCACCACCACCACCTTGCTGACTGATGGCACACTGTGGTCTGCCACAAGTTGAGGCGGGTTCAACTTTTTTGCCAGATGACCCAGCAGTTTGTTGCCGGAGCCCTCTGCGGTGGCACTGCACTGACGTTTCAAACACCAAGCCACCATGTTCCACCACTGACAGCACCACTGTGTAGAAAAACACAGCGAACTGATCTCCACAACACACACACACATACATACATACACACACAGGGGCAGGAAAGAATGAGGGCAGCAAATCAGAAAAACAGGAAGTCTCCTTCAGGAATGAACTTGAGCAGCTGAGAAACAAACTTGTTGCCCCAAAAATAAAGAAAAATCACATCATCTCCTCATGGTGGCATTTTACACTCCAACATTCATATGTCATTTACTGTGACGTAAAGCAGGAACAAACACGTGCAAACTACACGTGAGCACCGACAACACGCAGGCATGTTACAGGTAATTTTAACAAAATAAACTCTCAACCTCTTTGGTCAAAATCAAGCACCGAGTGTGTATTAATCCACCGCTAAAAATAGTCCCCGACAAATGCAGCATTTTCCTTGTTTGAATGGTGTTTGCTAAAAACTACAGTGGCCAGCTATTTTAGGAAATCACTGAGCCTTTTTTTAAAACCATATGTTTGTTAGCTAGTACTATAAATCTACATATTCAGTAGGAAGGAAGCATTGAGAGATGGACTAACCCATAATTGCAACTATATAATCAGACCATGAGCCAAACAGAGAGCGTGAAGAATATATGAGCAAGTTACAGTATGTAAAAATAAAAATCCTCAAAATAAAAAGTAATCAACGAAGCAAGAACAGCATAAAACCCCCAAAACTGCATCTGCATGTACAGAACATGGTTACCCAAACAGGAAAATTCAAACAGCAAACGAAGCAGCAGTGAGCAGGTGTAAGAGGAAGGAGAGGAGGAGGCTGAAAGAAAAAAAGAGAGGAAGAAGAAGAAGACGAAGGGGGAAAAAAGGAGAAAGCTGACGTACTTGAGCCGGAGAAATGTCCGCTCCCCAGGGAGGTCGGCCCGTTCTTTCCACTGCTAACAGGAGGGGAAAACATCTACAAGACAAACAGAGCGCACATTACCTCCGAGAGCACTGACACCGCAGACAGCAAGACACATCTCTACAGAAATATCACTGCAGCTACACATGAAAAGCTCCGTTCCAAAACGCCTGGGCAACATTTGGCTTAAAGATGCTGCTGCCAGATTCTCATCACATTACGGTCCTGCTAGGAAACGTCTAAACTGTAATGGTCGCTAAATGTTCTTTATTTTCATTTTATCAGAGCTTTTTTTTCAGCTTTTAATGTAGTACATATCTCGTTTTGGAAGGAAACTCTTCATGGATATTTACCAAGAAAACAAAAGGTGCATCATCACTATGGCTGTGTATCACTGGGTATCATTTCAATACTAACACCAATCGGATACTTCAGGTACACATACCAAAATGATTTTTTTCAATATATATTACTTATAAAATAAAAAATTTTCATTTGACAAAAGGAGCTAAAGTTTTCAATTAGTTTTCTAAAGACAAGCAGTCATGCAAGAAGCTTGCCTAGATAAATTGCAGTCTAAAATTGGCATGATTTTGATTGATATCAGGAACTAACTGATCAAAGAATAACTAAACAAAATTATAAATCTGGCCAAGCAAGGATTAAATGCCTGCAGAGGTGGGACAAAGTCACTGTTTAACAAGTCACAGATATCTGCTATCAAGTCCCAAATCAAGGTCAACAAGTCCAGAGTCAAGTCTAAAGTCATGACAGGCAAGTCCAGAGTAAAGTCGCAAGAGAACTCCAACAAGTCAAGCCCCGTATCAAGCCCAACAAATCCGGTCAAGACAGGTAATCCCACATCAAGTCCCAGGTCAAGACAGGTAATCCCACGTCAAGTCCCCAGTCAAGACAGGTAATCCCACATCAAGTCCCCAGTCAAGACAGGTAATCCCACGTCAAGTCCCCAGTCAAGACAGGTAATCCCACGTCAAGTCCCCAGTCAAGACAGGTAATCCCACATCAAGTCCCCAGTCAAGACAGGTAATCCCACGTCAAGTCCCCAGTCAAGACAGGTAATCCCACGTCAAGTCCCCAGTCAAGACAGGTAATCCCACATCAAGTCCCCAGTCAAGACAGGTAATCCCACGTCAAGTCCCCAGTCAAGACAGGTACATAACGCATCACGTCCCCAGTCAAGACAGGTAATCCCACGTCAAGTCCCCAGTCAAGACAGGTACATAACGCATCACGTCCCAGGTCAAGACAGGTAATCCCATGTCAAATCCCAAATCAAAATAGGTAATCCCATGTCAAGTCCCCAGTCAAGACAGGTACATCAAGTCCCAAATCAAGACAGGTACATAACGCATCAAGTCCCAAATCAAGACAGGTAATCCCACGTCAAATCCCAAATCAAGGCAACTGATCTCACGTCAAGTCTCAGGTCAAGACAGGTTATTCCATGTCAAGTCCCCAGTCAAGACAGGTACGTAACGCATCAAGTCCCAGGTAAAGACAGGTAACCCTACGTCAAATCACAGCTCAAAACAGGTAATCCCACGTCAAGTCTCAGGTCAAGACAGGTACGTAACGCATCAAGTCCCAAGTCAAAATAAACAAGTCCCAAGGCTAACTAGTCCTAAATCCAGATTATAGAGTCCAAAGTCAAGTCCAACGTCAAGACAGGCAAGTTCCGAGTCCCATGTGAAAACAGGTTAATTCCTGTGTCAAGTCCCAGGACAGGTAAATCCCAAACCAGGTCCCAAGACAAGACGAAAGACACTTATCTTTCAATAAACTTCATCACATTTAATATCTAACCGATTGGTTTGTTATTTCTGTGAAACAGTTACAATCGTTTGTGATTTCTGAGCCAAATGTTTTTTTGCATGTTGACATTTTGTTTTTATGTTTCATCTGATCGTGTTAATCTGAAGTATCACCTATTGGTCAGTACTGACAAACGTACCTTTCCTTCCTGCTCGAGCTGCCTCATTGGCTGCTGTCAGGTTTTTATATTTTTTTTATTCAATCTTTATTTAACCAGGCAAATCAGTAGTCATTGGCGTTGGTAAAACTTGGTTTGCAAGTTTTAAGTCAAGTCTAAAGTAACCAGATCTATGACTTGATACTGACTCTGGTCCATGTCCTGACTTCACACCTTTTTATGCCAGCTTTCCGTACTTGAGTATTTTCTATATTCAATGCTATGGACACATTTTGGTCTGTACTCAAAATGCATGGGGGTTTGATACCCAGCCCTAATGACCACACAGCCCCTCAGCTCAGAGCTGAACACAGATATGAAGAGTTCATTTTTCCAAAACACTGTAAAAAAATCTTTTTTTTTTGTGAATCAGGAAGAAATCAAATTCCCCATTCAGCATCTGTGAAAAAATAAACAGGATCACTTAAATCACCTGCTCAATTTATTACAAATGTTGTTTTCATTCAAAAGCGTCACTTTAGCCCGAATGTTGGACGGCTCATTTTTTGGAACGAAACACTTCATATCTACTTCATATCTGACTTAAACATGAAGATAATCATCAGAACTAGTCACCATCTGCTCTGCACATCTACAGGAAAATAAGCCCACGTTAAGACCGAGACTGAAGGTGAATACTGATTCCTGTTGTTTTAACGTACGAGCTACTGTAAAGCTTCCTAAAGAAAACAGTTCATCTGACCCCCATAGATAACCTCTCTCTGGATAAACACCAGGCACTGTGTGTTGGCCGTGTTTGATGGTGAAAGCTCCGTGATCGTGGACACACTCTGAGCTTTCCCACTTTCAGATGCTAAAAGCTTTTCAGGATTTGAGGTTTTGAAGGATTTGTTCTCTTGTTTTTTTTTTGTTTTTTTTTAAACAAACCACAATATAAGTAAATTAAACCCTGACTGAAACAATAAATACTGGATCTGTCACTGTTGTTAAAAGAGCCTGTGGGGCCTGTAAGTGCGGATGTTGGATGCTGAGGAGGTTGCTCCCTCGCGGCTCCGACAAACAAAGAGAAAACAAATGCTCGCCAGATAAAAGATCTAATTTCTGATTATTAGCAGGTCTATCGATATCCCAGTCGAACCACCCTGAGCTGCGGGTGTCAGCTTGTGGGCGTGCAAAGACAGATGATCGCATAAATTAATGTGACCGGCCTACGTTTATAATGAGAGGAGACACGTTCTAGCTGCTGCTGCCCTCCTTTGTTTGAATATTTTTTTTCAAGATTTACAATTTAAGACGGGCTGATTGACATTTTTGGAAACCTGTATACACTCTAAATGTCTATAATATTCCTGTGATACACTTCAGGGACTCAAAAGCTATTAAATAAGGATTTTGTGATGCTTTTGTAATTGTATCCACAATTATAATCCTATATTATTATAGTGACTTGAAAGTATTTATCTGTCATTAATGAGGAGATTTAATGGTATTATTGTCACCTATAATATTATAGTTTCACAGTATTTATTATACACAGGTTTACAATATTGTTTTATAAAATATATTTATATCATCATAATATTCCTAAAGAGACTTGATATGTCTCAGTGGTTCTCAATTATGAATATAATTATCTTATTTTATATTTTTCTGATAAAACAGTTTAAAAATATTCCTTTAATATTCCTACATATGTCTGTAGTAGTAAATTATATTTTAATAAATGCCATTATAACATTCCTGTAATGTTGTTATAGTGACTTGAGAGAATGTGTGTGCCACTAAATGATGAGTTCACTGGACATTTGTGGTATTTCTATTCACTATAATACTTCTATTAAGACTTTAGCTATGTATTTATGAAATACACAGGCATATATACCCAATACAGCACATATTTTTTATTTAAATATTGCTATAGATGCATATTATATGTCTTTTGTTCTCAAATATGAATATAATTATCTTATTTTATGTGTTTCTGTGATAAAACAGTTTAAACAATATTCCTATAATGTTCTTATGCATGTCTGTGATAGTCAGTTATGAATTTAATTATCTTATTGTAAGCCTTTTTTCTAAATAAATGTCATTATAATGTTCCTATAATGTTGTTTTAGTGTGTGTCACTAAATGATGAGTTTATTGGACATTTGTGGTATTTCTATACACTATAATACTTCTATTGCCAATACAGCACATATGTTTTCAATTTAAATATTGCTATAGAGGCATATTGTGTGTATGTGGTTCTCAATTCTGACATAACAGCGATAATATTGTATGTCTTTTGTTAAAAATCTCACAATAATAGTCATACAACATTCTTATAGTAATCAAAGATGATGTTTAGTGAGTTGATACTGTATGAGTCACAGTGTGTATTGAAACATCACTATAATGCAGCTATAAAGGGGATTAATGTGTAGGTTATATTGCTCTTTTAATAGATTTTGAATTCCTATGATATCTATTTCTATAATGCTCCTACATGGTCAGTTACAGTGTGTACTGTAGTGCATAGGCCTCGTCTGTGATCTATTGGTATACCTTTATTGCATTAACATTTTTATCTCCTATTTTTTATCACTAGTCTCATTCTTTTAATATTTTATTTTAATAAATGTCATAACATTCCTATAATGTTGTTAAAGTGACTTGACAGAATGTGTGTGCCACTAAATGTTGAATTTATTGGACATTTGTGGTATTTCCACACACTATAATACTTCTATAGGGAGTTTAACAATGTATTTATGACATATACTACTAGCCAATACAGCATGCATTTTTAATTTAAATATTGCTAAAGAGGCGTATTACACGTCTGCAGTTCTCAATTCTGACATAACAGTTATATTATTGCATGTCAGTTGTTAAAAATCTCACAATAACAGTCATACCGTATTGTTATAGTAATCAAATCTTGTTTATGGTATAGTGAGTTGATACATACAGTGTTTGTTGCAGTTATAAAAGATTATTCTATAGGTTATATTGCTCTTTTAATAGATTTTCAATTAAAATCTCCTATGACATTGTTATAATATTCCTGTAATGCTCCTACATGGTCAGTTACAGTGTGTACTTTACTGCATGTAGGCCTCATCTGTGATCTATTGATATTTCTTTAAGGCATTAACATTCCAGTAGAGATTGAAAGGCACATTAATGGGGATTTTAGCTCCTATTTTTTGCATCGTCGTGCAGCATCACTCTCATTCTTCTGATATTATAATGTTAATAGTGCCTCCTATGATATTCCTAGACCACTAAAATCACTTGCGTTGTGTATGCAGGCCTCAGCTGTGATCTTATTTGTTTATTGCATTAACATTCTTGCAGGAACTTACAATATTGCACTGGAATTTAGGGATTTGTTCTCTCCTATATTTTCATCCTCATTCCTGAGATATGTTCTGATATCATTATGCTCGTGGTGTCTCTCATAGCAATATTAATATCAGTTTTTTTTTTCATTTTGGGGTGTTTCAGATTTTTTTTTTTTCCTCCTCCTCCTCCTCCTCTTCCTCTTCAGACCAAAGTTGCTCCCAGAGGAGGAGGAGAACATGGCCGAGAGCGCGGACACTATTTCCTGTCCGTCAAGTTCACAACACGCACAGGCTGTTCTTTAAAAAAAACAAACTTTTAGACTTAGTGCATTGAACAGCTTTGCAAGACTGCAGAGAGAGAGAAGTGTGACAGTGTTCCTCTCTTCTTCTCAGTCTGTCTGTCTGACAGGTTTCATGATTCCATGTTGTGCACGGTGCAGAGTGCATGGAGCAGCCTTCATACACAGTATAGAAACTCACACAACAACAACAGAAAAATCCTAATCAAGGGGCAGAAAAATCAAACTACACACATGGAAGGAAAAAACTTAAAAATGAGATATACTACCATGGATGTTGGGAACATTTTCAAATCGCTGTTTCGCATCTATAAGACAACAAAATTACCAAATGCAGCATCACAATTCTCTGCACACACACACACAAATGAAAATTACAAAAACCAACAATATGCACTGACTTTTTTTTCTGCAAAGTTAAGTCTACAAAAAACGCACTTTTGTGCAAACAGTTGGAGTGGAAATATGCATGTTGCAATTCGCATGCAAAAACATGTAAACAGTGGGTCGCTGTAAGAAGAAGCCTTACAGGACGCGTTTATGTTGCGTTATTATATGCATATTATCATAAATAAGATCGATTCTCTTACCGCGCTGAAATCCAGTAAGTCACTGAGTTCCTTGTCTGTTCCCAAAGCTGCCATCCGCTGTTGATGATGCATTTTAGCAAAATCGCACGGAACCTAGAAACAGGGAAACAAATGAAGAGACAGATAGATAGAAGAGGACAGGTAAGACAGATTGATAGATGGAGAGATAGATGGAGAGGAGAGAAGAGAAGAGGAAGACCTCGGCTTTTTCTTTTTGCGCACCACTCCTCCGGATCTCTCTTCTCCTCCAACAGCGAAATAAATCCAGAAATACAAGCCTCGATCACTAGATATATTCTCCTCGGAAGCAGCAGAGAGGCTCAGTCCTGGTTCCTGTTTTTTTTGGAAATAAATCTCAAGAAAAAAAGAAAAAAAAAAAGAAGAAGAGACGACAGAACCGGTGTCCTTTTTTTTGGTGTCTTTTTTTTTGGTGCGTTTTTTCTCTCCAGCCAAAACAAGTCCGACCTCTCCGCGTTAAGACGCAGTTTGCCCGCTGACTGTGGCTCACACACACACACACACACACACACACACGATATAAATAAATAATGTGTTCTCCGCGAGCCTCTCGAGGAAGAGGAAAGAAGAAGATCACCTCAGTTAGTGTGGTTTGCTTTTACGCGCGGTGTGTTGGAGGTTCAGAGGAGAAGAGTCTCCAGGCTGCAGGGTGGAGCTGCTGCTCCTGTGCCCGGCTGAGGGTGCCCTCCGCTCGGCTGCGGGTTGCTGAAGATCCCCGGGTGTATACACGCAGCAGGACGGATCCCATGTGCGTCTGGCACAGCCTCGGTGTGATAAATGTGTTCGTGCGGCCACCTAGCTTACAGTCGCGTCCAACACCACCACCAGCAGCAGCAGCAGCTCCGAGGAGAGCTGCTATACAGGAGAAGAGCAGGAAATTATATGTAGGGAAATATATAAATACATTTTTAAAGAAACAAATTGATTGGCTGCTTTGATTTGGGTTAATTAAAGGTAGGGAAAGGTTGTTTTTTTCCCCCCTCTGGAATTTAGGGAACAGTAATGGTGCTTGAACCTATACACTAAATAAAACTTTTTTCTTTTTCAAAAAAATATTTTTAAAATGTTGCTAATTCTTGATGTGTTAATGTATTCCAGATTTTTTATTTTATTAATTTAGGTTTTTCATTAAATTATTTATTTTTACGTTCTTATGTCTATGTATTTATTAGGCTGTCAATCTATTAAAATATATATATATATATATTCTGTTCAAAATGAACCTTCAATTCAATTCAATTTATTTTTATATAGCGTCAAATCACAACAGAAGTTATCTCAAGACGCTTTATATAGAGAGCAGGTCTTAGACCGTACCTTAAAGGGAGATTTGTCAAGTATTTAACAGTCTTATCGACATGGAAGTGGACACATATGCTGCTTTATGCAAATGTATGTATATATTTATTATTGGAAGTCAATTTAACAACACAAACAATTACAAATATCGTCCAGAAACCCTCACAGGTACTGCATTTAGCATAAAAAAATAATTAAATCATAACATGGCAAACTGCAGCCCAACAGGCAACAACAGCTGTCAGTGTGTCAGTGCTGACTTGACTATGACTTGCCCCAAACTGTATGTGATTATCATAAAGTGGGCATGTCCATAAAGGGGAGACTCGTGGGTACCCATAGAACCCATTTACATTCACATATCTTGAGGTCAGAGGTCAAGGGACCCCTTTGAAAATGGCAGTGACATGTTTTCCTCGACAAATTTTGCGCAAGTTTGGAGCGTTATTTAGCCTCCTTTGCAAAAAGCTAGTATGACATGGTTGGTAGTTGGTCTAGTTTCATATGATGCCAGTATCTCCACATTATCTTCACTTTTTCTAGCTTTAAAACTGAGCCCGCTCCAACCTCCGAAAGTTGTTTAATGCGTTAAAGAAATTAGTGGCATTAAAACGAATTTGCGTTAACGCGTTAACTTTGACAGCATGTAGCAACTGTATGTATTTTATGTGATACCTTTTCTATATTAGTTAGACTAACAAGTGCATGAAACAAGTGCAGTCCTTGACCTGCATGGTAATCCCCTCACCCCCCCATCACGAGTCACCACTTAAACCACAACAGCGCCAAAACCCAGCTCTCCGGAAATACTTTGCAGTACTTTGCTCTTTTTTTTTTCCCCTCTGTGCAGCCCACAGCCTGCAGGTATAAAATGACTGGCCTATTTCTGCAAATTACACCCTGCATGTGCGGGTTTTCTCTTAGAGAAAAAAAAAAAAAAAGCTAGCGAAAACACACAGGTGCAGGTATGACATAAAGGCTTATTTGTTGCAGGGTAAAGTGGTCCTGCCTGTTGGCCCTTCACAGCCTTTCACTCTCAAACAAACTACGAGCCATGTAACTATGTAACGGCTTATACAGAATGCAGAAGAGAGCACAGACCCACTCGTTGTGCGAGCATGTTTTAATCGGTGGCGTGTTCCTGATCTGAGGTGGATTTCATCAACAGTTTTTATGCTAAAAGTGTTGACGGGACGATCTTATCAGACGTGAAGTGGACAGTAAACACACCACGACTCTCTTTAACCACTTTATCGAGCCAGCACGCACCTGACAAACACTGCACACACTCCATGAGCCCAGCTCCCACTTGCCCCGGACTAAGAAGTAACTTTTTACACGTACAAATGTGTGTAATCGTTTTTTATTGCCAATGTGTGAACAGGTTGTAACCTAACTTAAAAAATGAGACCGTCCATGACTTTCTGGGTTTCCTCTATCAGCCTGTCGACTGCTTTTAATGGGAAGAACCCTGGACATTTTTTTCTGGGAAAATCCAACGGATGTGACGTCATGCAAGCACGCTCGCGAGTGTCTTACTTTCAGCTACAGTGTGCACCCGTAGCTAACGTTCGGTTATAAATGGAGTCCGCTAACCTCAACGAACGACCAGCCCCCACCACAACTCAGACTCCAACACAAACTCCACAAAAGCACAAAAAAAACAAAGTTATATGTAGTAAAGCCCGTCCTGCAAAACAGGAATGTGACCGACGTCGGGGGGAAACTACGTGGGGAGTGAGTGGTGAAGCAAGAGATAGAGAGAGCGGCGGGAAATGTGTGAGAAAACGAGCGAGCAGTGGAGCAGAAGAGAGTTAGTTTAGCTCTGAGAATATCAAGTGAATGTTCAGTGGAAGTTGTGCAGAAATAAATGCTGCAGCTCCTCCAGACCAACAGAGGTTTCCCGTGTCTTGTTTCCCTGCTGCTGAGTGGAGTGACGGGGGTTAACTCAGGAGCGAGTAACGTTATTGACTCCGGCCCAGGAGACCAACACTACGGTGTCTCCCCTGTGTCTTTGGTCGGGAGGCTGAAGCAGGAAAAGCTAACACTAGGATCAACACCAGCCGGGTGAAATAGTCTCGTTCAGTCAGGATTTATACGAACAACAGTGCATTTACTTTTTATAGGTATAGCTATGAACGGTGTAGGAGACCAGTCTGGAGTCTGCATACAGAGGAGGTCGAGGTGTATTGATGGATCAAACACAGGAGACCGGTGTTCGTGTCCCGTGTGGGGCGGCTGTGGCTCGGTGGGTAGAGTGCTCTGGTTTCTTTCATTCTTCCATTAGTTCATCGGACTGTCTGACTCTACCACCTCTTCGATTCAACAAAAAGCCGAGCCGAGCTGGCAACTTCTCACCGTTTCTCTTTCATTATCGGCATGCAAACGCAGGAAAGAGTTACATAACATTCAAACAACACATCCTGGTTTAGTCTGAGTGTGTTAACCTTGAAACGGAGCAGGAATGCACAGCTATGGCCTGACACAGGACACAGTACGTCTGTAACATCTGGGTCAAAACTGAGCTGCAAAACTCATCCTTGATAGATAGGAGTTATTACATAATGAGCTGAGGGGATGGACATTTGTCCTGGTGACTCAGTTAATGGAACAACTAGATAATTTGGAGATACTAGCCTATACAAAAACAGATTAAAGGAACAGTGTGGAACATTTCGGGGGATCTATTGGCAGAAATGGAATTTTATTTCATTCATTACTATATTTTCATTGATGTATAATCACCTAAAACTAAGAATTTTGTTTTCGTTAGCTCAGAATGAGCCTTTCATATCTACATAGGGAGCTGGTCCTCTTCACGGAGTCAGTTAAATCCGTTTCCATTGCACTTTGTTGCATTTTGCTTTTATCAATACACCAAGTTTTCCTCCTCAACCAAGCGTAAAAACCTTTTTTTGTGTTATTTTGAGGTTTTTAATGCAGAATATTGAAAATGTGCATAAAAACAGGTGCATTGAAAAGCTATTTGTGACACAGCCTCCAAGCATTTAAGGTAGTTTAAAACCCATAGCGCCTGGTTGCCATAATTTGTGCCAAAAATCTCATAACTCAGTCAATACATAGACAAGATACGCAGACTTTTAGATTCAGTGTGGCTTTCTGAGGATATCATTATCTTCATTGTCCATCGTGAATACTCATCCATAAATCTGCTTAGAACTTAAAGAAAAAAGATGCTCCGTATAACTCCAGAACTTGCCTGAGAATCATCATATTTTTAAGATTTCTTCAACATCAATCCAGTGATAGTAAACAGCAAATTCAGTAGTCTTGTAATGGTGGCAATTTGCTAAAATATAAACAAATGTAGGCTAAAATGTTGCAGCCCCCACAGCTAACTCACTACATGGCAACATTATACTTCCTGTCTGCATCCCCCAATGCATCATGGGAACTGTAGTTCCAAAACTTACACCACAAGTGATGAACTCTCATAATTAAATCAAGCCATGTTTGATCATTGATGGAAGCAATGATTGGAACTGTGTCTTGATGAACAGTTGATCTATTGTGATGGCCACACAGCTGATTTCAATGTCAGCAACCCTCCTGCACACACACCTTAGTTTTCTTTAGTTTACACTAGTTCATTTACTCCTCACCTTTTGACCTCATGCAAATACATTATCAAATAAATGATGGTTTTGTTTCATATTATCATTTAACATTGTTGGCAGTACATGTATTTTAGATTTTAGTGTGCACATTCATTTGACTTCTGTACAGTCACACTTTGTCTTTAGTTTACCTTTAGTCATGGTTGCTGCTGCAGGAGGGACATCTTGCAAAACATGCGCCCCCTAAATCAGAGCTCTTAAATACAGGAAGTGGCCAATCAGAACATACCAAGTACCATATGCCATTGGGGGGGAGAAGGGGATTTCTAGTTTAGAGATTTTGTTTATTTCTTAAGACAATATTAATTTGTTAGTACTTTTGTTTTGATTAATGAGTATGATATTTATACTGAGATTAGTTTTCCTGTTTGGTTTCATTTGTAGTTTAGGTGGTGGTGTTTGTCTTTGTGTTATCCCCATTGTTTCAAAAATGGTCTGATCAGTCATTACAGTGTATATGATCCCTTTTTGTTGGGTCAGTTTAGTCCGTTCGGTTCTATTCAGTTAAGTTGTCATAGCTAGCGAGTTAAATTCTGTTTAGTTGACTTCTGTTATGGGCCTAAAACTTTGTTACATATTTTGTAGGGCTGTAAACCGATTACAATATTTAATCACAATTAATTGCATTATCTTCCATAGTTAATCGCGATTAATCGCAAATTAATCTCATTTTTTTATCTGGTCAAAATGTGGGCATGTCTGTAAAGGAGAGACTCGTGGGTACCCATAGAACCCATTTCCATTCACATATCTTGAGGTCAGAGGTCAGGGGACCCCTTTGAACATTTTTCCTTGCCAAAATGCAGCGCAAGTTTGGAGCGTTATTTAACCTTTTTCTCGACAAGCTAGTATGACATGGTTGGTACCACTGGATTCCTTAGATTTTCTAGTTTCAGTGTGATATGTGATATCACTCTAGCTTTAAAACTGAGCCCGTTACAATCTAAAAATCACAAGTTGCGTTAATGTGTTAAAGAAATTAGTGGCGTTAAAACTAATTTGCGTTGACGCCTTATTATTGTGTTTGACAGCCCTAATACTTTGTAAATTGTTTTTTTCATTTTTGAGTAAATAAAACCCTCTTTTTGAATTTCACATGTGACTCCTGATACCTTCCACCAGGTCCTTTACATCCATCCATCAAACACTTCCATCACCGCCTACAACGCGGGTTATAAGAACTAAGATATGAGATGTATCCAGTTGATGAGTGAGTGTAAACACAGTACACCCCTCTTTCGGCCATATTTGAAGTTCTCAGCTCTTGGGGCAACACTGGACGCAGATTATCTTTCTAAGAAAACTACAGACATGATTGAAGACTGAGAGACACAGATGGGAAAGGGGGAAAAACTGACAGGAGTGAATTTAAAATGTGATGATAGTGGTGGTCAAGGAAATAGCAGGGCTGAGTCACTGGGAGGAATTAATGGTATAAACATACACACATATACACACACACAAAAGCACACACTCCTGCAGGGAAGCTGTGCAAGTAAATGCATTCAACCACACATGCATATTCATTTTTTTTCAGTCTCGCTCACACACACATGCACGCGCGCGCACACGCACACACACACACTCAGCCCCTCTGCGGTCTCTAACAGTGTGTTTTTGCCAAACACCTGTGTAATCGTACAGCTGTGGAGAATGCTGGGAAAGGACCGGGGGAACTGAGCACCGCACAGCTAATACCCTTTGATTCCACCCGGATCACTGAGTGTGTGTTTGTGTGTGTATAAGTGTGTGTGGAAGTATACGAGTGTGTGAAAGTGTGAGTGCTCTTGGAGATTGGAGAGAGAAAGAGAGGGAGAGAGAGAGAGAGGGAGGGGAAAAGCAAGAGAGTGGATGAGTGTTGGCTCAAGTTTGTTTTGTGTGTTTTTGTGGTGTGTTCGTGTGCATGTTTGTGTGTGTGTGTGTGCGTGTGTGTGTGTGTGTGTGTGTATAATCTGTCCCCAGTATCAGCAGTCTGGAACATTCCTCCATCCTCCTCCTCCTCCAGCTGAACTCATCGAGCGCCCTCTTCCTAAAAACAGTCAAACCATCCACCACAGAGGAAGAAGCTGCTGTCACTTTTTTCTTTTTTTTTATAATTTTTAGCAGAAAATGTTCTTTAATATTACAACATTTCTGCTATTTCAAACACATACACACACGTGTATATATATGTGTGTGTATATACTAGGGCTGACACGATTCACCCATCTCCAAATTCAATACTATCACGATACTTGGGTGCTGATTCAATATGTATTGCATTTTTAAGTATGGCTATTTTACGCTATTCGATATTACGATTTATTGCGATTTTTGTTCACTTTTTTAACACTAGACCATGGGAAAAAGTTGAATCATACACTTCTAGGAACTTTGGAAAAATATCTAAATTAATACAGTAATAATGTTTGATTTTCAGCATGTATGTAGTCAGAGATGCCCTGAAGTCAAATATATCAGTCATTGTCAGGAATTATTTATTACGTTTTTTCCAGCAACCCCAAAAATCAAAGAATAAAGACATTTCCTTCACAAATTAGTGGTATTTTCTTTTTAATTTATAAGGGACATGTAATGTTTTATACTTCTGGCTAATACAATCCAATCAATCGTATTTCCATATATGTATTTTGTATATACAGTTCCTCTTTGTTAACATCTTATTTTGAAAACCGGACGTAGTCACACGTGTATACTTCCATTAACTTCGCCAAGTCCGTCTCTAGCTCTCCCGTCAGCTCTGTTCTCTTTATACATCTATGGTCAGCTCAGCTACAGTTGTAGTGTCGGACGATTTGACCACGGAGATGAGAGTGACGGCTGGCTTGACCACACGTTACCGCAATACGATAACGTTTCCTGTCCACAACAGAATTAGCATGCAGCTTTAGCCGTGATGTCTAGCTCTGCTTTTCCTGCCCATGTGTGAAACTCAAAGTGTTTCCATACTTTACTGGATGTATAGTGTTTACTACGCTGGATTTAAAATGTGAGGGTGCAGGTCGTATCCACGCAAACATGCCTCCGCCATTTTCTACTTTTTCGTCTCGACTCGCTCATTTGTTTTGCTGACGGAACGAGAGCGTATATGATGTCACGTTACTCACAACTACAACAATTTAAAGTGGTAACTTCCTTCTACCTGTACATAGACTCCAATGACAATTCTGACATTCAAAAATCTATTTCAAAATCGTAAAAAAAGAAGAAAAAAAAAAGCGATGCATAGGTGAATCAATTTTTTTCCCCACCCTTAGTTATAGCAAATTATATTAATATATGATCCCACTTTGAGAATTACTGGTCTAGTGTACCAGCACTTGCTGTTCATTACCCTAAAAAATACAGTTGCTCTCGAGTGCCGGCCAATCTGCACACACAGCTGAAAACATTCTTGCTACACGGGGAACAGTAATTCATGTTGGTCAAAGGTCTTAGTGGCAGCCATGTTTCTTCCGTGCTATTTATGGGCTGGACTCACACAGAAGTTTAAGTAGTGAGCTACAAATCTCCAACTTCCACATCTTTACTGGAACGTGGCAGCGCAGCCCCACCTGCTCACTCAGGTAAAAAGTGACGATTATTAACAGTTAAAGACCTGAGGAGTAACTGAGGTTCTTTTCAGTGCGAGAAGCACAGCAGGTGTCAAATCTCACGCGTGTAAACTTCTCTCCTGCAGAATTCTGAGTCGGTGTGAGTCTAAGAGTGTGAGGGTGGATGTTTCTAGAAGGCGGAGAGTGTGTGTGTGTGTGTGTGTGTGTGTGTGTGTGTGTGTGTGTGTGTGTGTGTGTGTGTGTGTGTGTGTGTGTGTGTGTGTGTGTGTTATCCCTGGTCTGGGTGTTTTTTTGGGATAAGGAGGCGGGTGCCAAGCAGATGGTTTACACAGGTGTCTGCAGTATATGTACTGTATGTGTGTGTGAGTGTGAGTGTCTGAGGGAAAGAGTGGAAAAAAGAGAGAACGAGGGCTTGAGGGAAGCAGCTGGGGTCAAGTTCAGGCCACTTCCTTCTGTTTATAAAGTAAAAGTTGTTCTCACATTGAGCACGGTTTCATCCACTGGTGTGTTTATGTGCATGTTGAATTTTCCTGTAAAAGTTCCTCTACTGGAAAGTTGAAGAAATCCTCCAAAAATAAAATCTTACACTTGTGGAACTACAGGTGGAAAAGTTGGCATAAGGATTAAAGGGATGTAAGAATGAGAAATTGCTTGTTAACAGTGACACCTGTGGTTAAAAAAAACGGCGGTTGCCAGTGCTGCCAGTGCTTCCATTGTGTGTTCAACCAATCAACGTACACTTAGACCATAGGTCTGGACCAATCACCTTACACTTACTTATCACTCACGGTTCCTCTTGTACTGGGAGATTCCTCTAAAATAGGAGCTAAAACAGCCCCTAAAAATGGCGTTTTTTGTAGTTCTAATGTTAATAACATCACCATCTTCATGTTCACCAGCTTCATCATCAACCTCGCCATTTTTATCATCATCCTAATGCAAACATCATTATATTCAGTCATCCTCATCATCCTCAGCATCATCATTTGCAGTTTTATTATCATCCTCATATGTCAACATCTTTCTCAATATCATCAGCATCATGACGCGAATTGGTGACATCATCATCATCATCATGGTCACTGGTATCATCACTATCTATACGTCATCATTCTCATATTCACCATAGTCATAATGATCACTGTCAATGCCTAAGCATCGTTATCGTCATGGTAACAATCGAGCTAATCATCAGCTTTGTCATTATTCTCATTTTCACCATCACCATCATCATTGTTGGCATCTTCTTTATCATTCTTACTCTCATCACTATAACTTATAGTCAACTCCATCACCATCATCTTCATGACCACATCATCATCACTATTGTTAATGATGAATTGTATCATTGATTATCTAAAGTGAAAAAGATTCTGTTCTTTTCTTGCCTTATATTTTGGAAACGTTACCTGTTATCTGCTGAATCCACTCCACTGGCCAAAAAAAAATTCCTAAAAATGATCTTTAACAAAAATAACGGTTGATTATTTTTACCTCCTTTTGATTTATTAACCGCAAATGTAGGTTGCCGTGTTCGACTCCAACTTCTGCTGACTGGACGTGGACGACTCACAGCAGCCATGTGGGAGCACATTTGAATATTACTATTGTGCTTAAGTGCAATGTTGAGGGGAGTGTGTTTGTGTGTATGTGTGTGTGTGTGTGTGTGTGTGTGAGAGGGGGGGAGTGTGTGTTGAGAGGTTTAAAAGGAAGGCAGAGGTGCCGAGTCAGCAAACAGAAAGGAGAGAGATATTCTGGGAGAGAGAGAGCAAGGAGAGAGAGAGGGAAAGAATGACCTACTACAGCGAGAGAGAGAGAGAGAGAGAGAAGGCAAGAAAAAGTAAAAATAGAGAAAAAGATGAGAGAGGGATGAGAGAGGAAGATGGGGAGCAGCCTAAACCATGGATTTGGTGGTTTCTACCAAACTTAACACACACACACACTCACACACACACCCTCACACACACACACACACGCACACACTCATAGATAGATGAAGAGAGGCTGCTTCATTTTGCCAACACATGCAACCCAGCCATGGGTGCAGGGGGGGTCTGCTCTTTGTGGTGAGCGTGTGTTTATGTGTGTGTGTGTGTGTGTGTGTGTGTGTGTGTGTGTGTGTGTGTGTGTGTGTGTGTGTGTGTGTGTGGAGCTGTGGTGTGCTCAGATGCTGTATAAAAAGAAAACAACCACTCCAGTTCGCAAAGCTCAGGCTCAAACGCTTTGGTTGATACAAGGAGTGCGTCGGTTAGAGCCGCAACCAAGCTCTGATTGGCAAACTGGCAATACTGGCAAATGCCAGATGGGCCGGGCCACCTAGTGGGCCGCAAGGCCACCACCAGCAATGTGGAGAAAAAAAATTGACCTGCCGGCCACGGCCCACTTGGCGTTGGAACAGCCCATCTGATTAGGGCGTACACGGTCCCGAAGTTGTCAGTAGGCCACCTATATGGCAGGTGCAGTGGTAGCGACCGTCGTCACCTCCCCCTTTCAAGTGGATCCGTCCATTAAAAGTCAGAGGTAAATAATCAAATGAAATCAAGACAAAAAGAGCAGAGTTATTAAATTAAAATACTAAATAAAAATGTTTTTTTCATATTTTGTATCTATATTATTTATTGGAAGAGATTTAAACGACAAGAAAATTAACTGTTGATACAATATACAGTACATATATAAAGAAAAGGAATTGTAACTGACTGGGTGAATGTGCCCACACCCACTAGCCAATGAGTGAGGAAGAGTACAACTGTTCTGACCGATGCTATAGCAGTTGGTTGACAATATAATGCATGTAAGTCAACAGACGCAGCTAATTTCAAACCACAGAGTCAAATCTCCATAATAGCATTATACCATATACTGTATACTGTATGTTTAGCATTTTCAGAAAATAAAATATATTCCCCAAAAATGTTTAAAGTGAAGATTGATTTTAAAAATACAATTTGCAGCACAGAACTGTTATTTAATCATTTATTTTTTGTTTTTTATTTTTTTTAACTTTTAACGTGTATAATCAGCAGCAATTTTTTGTTCCCAAAAAAAATGTTTAAAGTAAAAATTGATTTTAAAAATACAATTTGCGATGCAGAACTGTAATTTAACAATTCATTGTTTGTTTTTGTTCCTACATTTTTTTTTTGTTTTTCATTTTTGTTAATGGAATTTGTAACATTTCTGAATAAGGATCTTAATGACTGTATGTCTTCTTACAGCTGGGTATTCAATGAAAACCAGTAAAAAACAAAAAAGATTGAGCCTTAATAATATTGTAATCTAACGGATAAATTATGAATCAATAAAAGGAAATTATTTGAACAGTAGTCAGACTTGTCAAAGTTTCAGATTCTTTTAATTTGCTAAAAATATTCTCCTCTTGCATTTCTATTTTATTTATTAAAAGTGCCACGCTGCAATTATAAATTATACATATATCAGCTGTGATGTGTGTGTGTGTTGTAATGTGTTAGTACAGTTTAGTTTTGGTTTACTTTGCACCTTCCACTGTTGGACCGTCAGAGGAAATCTCTCCTATAATGAACACACATCTTAATGAACGGACTCCAGTTTTTGGCAGCGGTGAGCCTGAGCACCTTCTGTGTGTTGATATTTAAACAAAAGGTCATTTATTGTAGGAACGCTCAGCTTCCAAAATCTAATCAGAATATGTGTGGGAGTCTGTGTGTGTGTGTGTGTGTGTCTGTGTGTGTGTGTGTGTGTCTGTGTGTGTTCTCATCGAGCAGATTGCAGTATAATCTCCTGTTGATCCTTTTTTTCTGACCGTCAGTTCCCACACTGAAATAATTCTCATTAATTACATTTAGACTTTTCATAATTATCTGTGTCACACAGTCTCATCATGTTAAATGTGTACCCTCTGTGTAATTCTGTGAATTAAGACAAGTGTAGTGACTGTAAACCTGCATTGAATATTAATTAAACTTGAATATTAATTAAAATATAACATTGTATTACCAGAAGTGGAGATCCACATGTCCACTCATTCCTTCCTTTCCTTACTTTTCTCCAAAGTAGTTGGAAAGTATTCAGAAATCAACCCTTATATTGATAAAAGTAGAATTACCGCCTCACGGTTTTATGCTTTCGCCAACCCGTCAAGTTGCAGTTTACATCCATATACGTTCAAAATGTCATAACTTCATCATTTTATTCTGTTAGACATTCTTGAGTTATGGCCAAAAAAGTCCAAGTGGATGTTTGTGCCATATGTAATACAATTCCCTCCAGGCATTCCTGACATATGGCTTCCACGACAATGGTACTTAAATGAGGTCACCATGACCTTTGACCACCGAAATGGAATCAGTTCATCCTTGAGTCCATCCTTTGTGCCAAATTTGAAGAAATTCGCTCAAGGAGTTTCTGAGATATCGCATTCACGAGAATAAATAAATACAGACGTACCGACGGACATTTATTTCAAAACATTTGTTTTTGCGGATCAGTAGTATATAGATGAAATTTTGGACAGTTGGCTTAAAATTTAAAGTGTCGCAACTCGAAGAGATTACAATATCGTTAATGTTGAGATCATGGCAGACGAAGTGGCGGCAGCACTTTTAGTTCTCTTGAAAACTTTTGCTGTTGTTGTCTTTTGTTCAGAATCTGTTGCTGACCTTACCCCGCGACTCCCACTCTTCATGTGTTTAACTGCATCATGCAGATCAAGTAACAGTAAAGTTGTGCTTTAAAACCAAGTCTTAAAGATCCCAATGTAATGGTGGCTCTTGTGAGTGAACTAAAGTCAGGTCAATTTCATTTAGCCCCAAATCACAAAGCACAAAAACAATCCTGACCTTTTGCAAGGGCTTGGCGATATGACGATGTATATTGGCAAACGATATACAAATGTCTATCGTTTATATCTTTTCCATCTTGTTTCTATCGTGATGTCGAAAAAACAGCGGCTGAACTGTGTTACGGCAATATTTACGTAATTTGGACAAAGTTCCTTGCATGTGCGAGCCGGAGCGGAATGGAGCGATCAGCTGTTTTGCTTCTAGGGCACAACATACGGAAACTTTCTCAGACACAGCCAAAAAAAGAAGAGTTCGTAAGAAATTTTCTTTCTAATTCACCTTAAGCGGACTACAGACTAGGACATGTTTGTGGCAGCTAGGAACAGTATCTCTGTTGTACAAAATACAATAATAATAAAATCACTGGTACTGGTACGTGGCAGTGACACCGAATGTAAAAAAAAGCAGGACTAAAACCAGTACAAAAAACTACTCTCTAACCGTGGTTATTATAACCAATGATATAACCATCAGTGACATTATACATACTAAAAATGTGTATGTATAGATTATTATGGGCCTTAATATCGGCCCCCTAGGCTAGGCTTGTATTTATTTATTTTTTAAAAATTAAGGTAATTTTGCACTTAAGTTCTTAATAAAATGAGGAAATACTCTGTCTTATCAAGTATTTAATTCACACAGGAGTATATAAAAATAAGCTTTACCATGTGGTTATTTCATATATATTGAATTACCAGAATTACCACGCAATATCGTGAGATATATCGTTATCTAGATATGAAATGATCTATATCGGGATAGAAGATTTTGGCTATATCGCCCAGCTCTAACCTTTTCCTTTTCACCCTGTCTTTCTTTCCTTAACTGGTAGCACATCCTTTAAGGGTTTACCAAAAATGACAAAATTCATAAAATGTATGAAAGATAATCCAGAAGAAAACTGTTAAATCTGTGGATTACCAGGGACAGCGTTCCTGGAAGGACACATTTTGTTTAATCTTCTAAATGTAGTTTTTCAATGCTGTGAGCAGCACAAACTAAATTCCATTCACCTCCATTGTATTGGTGTGGAAGCAGAGATCACAGAGACAGATATCTCAAAACCTGGACAAATAAAACCCAAATAATCTGATAGAAATCACCAATTTCTCCCCGGGGATTGATAAAGTATTTGTGATTCTGATCTGATTTCTGAGGTAGGTGAGATAAAATGTTTTTGTAATTTGGTAGAACTGACCCTTTAAACCTCAGACAGTCCTTTGATGAAGTGAGTACTGGCCAAAATGTCCTCTCTATCAAAGTGTGGAACTCTAATTGGTCCTCACAAGGACAAGAGGGAACACACACACACACACACACACACACACACACACACAGATATATACACACACCGAACCCTTTCGCCCTGGTTCAAGGTGAAACTGAACTTTTACCAATTATCTTTCTTCATAAAAACACACACTACTGACCTCCTGACAGACACACACAATATGTCTGTTTTTGTCACACATCCCAAACACTGTGTCACTATCACACACACACACACACACACACAGAGACATCCATGGAATCAGCCACAGTTGTTCTGTCCTCTTGCAGAGCGTTCATTCACTATGCAACGCAGTTACAGAAAGTGTCTGTTGTCTCAGCAGCGGAAAAACAGAACAGAACTGTAATGTCTTGAAGATAAGAACAGTGACGTTTTTATACAAGGCCACACCTGAAAACTGTGATACAAAAGCAAAACATTTTCACCTCCTGTTACGAAAACACAAAAAGACACTTTCTCAGAGTGTGCTCTGAATTACTTAGTCACTGATTACCGTGTGAGAACAACTTTATAGGCAAATTCAGAACAAACTGTCCGAGACTCTGTGTCTTGGATTGAATCTTCTGCTGTTGCATCATTTCATTATTACAATAGCAATATACTCTATGTCATGATGAAGTAGATTTCCTGGACATTTTGTGGGAAAAAGGGTATTAAGTAGGGATGTCAATCGATTGAAATATTGAATCGCGATTAAACGTATGATTGTTCATGATTACCATTTTTTATCTGTTCAAAATGTACCTTATAGGGAGATTTGTCAAATATTTAATACTCTTATCAACATGGGAGTGGACAGATATGCTGCTTTATACAAATGTATGTATATATTTATTATTGGAAATCAATCAACAACACAAAACATTGACAGATATTGTCCAGAAACCCTCACAGGTACTGCATTTAGCATAACAAATATGCTCAAATCATAACATGGAAAACTCAAGCCCAACAGACAACAACAGCTGTCAGTGTGTCAGTGTGCTGACATAAACACATAAAGTGTGCATGTCTGTAAAGGGGAGACTCGTGGGTACCCATAGAACCCATTTTCATTCACATATCTTGAGGTCAGAGATCAAGGGATCCGTTTGAAAATGGCCATGTCAGTTTTTCTTCGCCAAAATGTACCAGAAGTTGGGAGTGTTATTTAACCTCCTACGCAACAAGCTATGACACGGATGATACCGTTAACGCGATAATAATTATTATTGCGTTATCTTTGACAGACCTAGTATTAAATTAACCATAAATACCTGACAAATCAACACCATGTTCGAGCATAGGGTGACTCATAAGTGTACCTGGTACCAGAACACCTTAAGGTCCTTTTAGACAAAACCAACAATGGCACCACTGCGTTCTGAATCCCATTATTTCCAATGGCTTGCGCCACGACGGCTTTTTGCTGCATCAACTGATCACATGGTGATGAGTTGGATCAGGTGGTAAGGGAGACTGTCGGACAGACCTGGTAAACCCAAACATGTATTGAGGGTGAACTGGGAACATCTGGCTGAGGTCCCCGTTGGCAAGGTCTTTAGCAACCATATCCAGAAGAATTTCTCATGCATGCTGACGGAAGGTTGGGGACATGGAATCTGATTGTACCATGTTCAAAACCTCTATTGCGGAGGCGGTTGCTTAGAGTTGTGGTCAGAAGGATGTCGATGCCTGTCTTGGTGGAAGAAAATGCCTTTTTGGGCTTGATCGGTCCAGAGGTCTCCTGAAGCCTCCAAGAGAAAGCTTATGCCAGTTTTGCAGGTCATAAACCAAAGTATTGTGCTATAGAGAAAATGTCAAAGAATCACCAAACATTATGGCTACAATTATCTGGGGACCATGAATGTCTGTACACAGTTTCATGGCAATCCATTGAATCGTTGAGGTATTTCATTCTGGACCAAAGTGGTGGTCCGACCAACAGAACAACATTTGCCATAGCTGCTAGCATGTCTAAAACGCAAATGTACATGATAAATTATCTGCTTACTTTTTTATTTTTAAAGCTCACTTTAAATAACAACTTTACTCCAAATGTACAGCAAGAACACAACTACAATGTCTGCTCCTCATTAACCTTTTACTTTTATAGGTTAGCGTGTGCATTCCTTTCTGCTGGTCAGAACAGAAGCACGCAACGCACACACACACACACACACACACACACACACACACACACACACACACACACACACACACACACACACACACACACACACACACACACACACAATACAGCTCTAAGGCAGAAGAAAAGCCTTGTTTCACAGCAACTAATGGTTTTAATAATGTGTGTTTGTACGAGTTGGTGTGTGAGAGAGAGACACCAAAGCACTTTGCAGAGATTGCAGGCAGCTGCTGGGAAAATACCTTAACACACACACACACACACAAACACACACACACACACACACACACACACACACAGAGGCCTTTGAACAACCAGATGTGGCTGTGCGGCAGGTTGTGAGCATCAGTGTACCAAAAACAGGGTGAGGAGGGCTGGTTCTGAAGCTAATAGAATACAGATTTCCGCAACCTGCTTCAGCCTGAGGACACACACACACACACGCACACACACACACACACATTGTGTTGTCTTGAAGGTAATGGGATGATCTTAAAGTGAAATTCCTGTTTATTATAATGTGGGTCTTATTTTAATTTTGTCTGACATTTCTATCAATACTCATCTGGGAACGCAGCAACATGGCTAAAAAGAATGCATCAAGAAACACGAGCCGTCGGACGGTCAGACGGGTTGTTGACAACCCCCTGGTTAGACTAATGAAGGCCAACAGTACTTTATTTTTTTACCCAAACTCCATTGCAGGCATCCATCATAGTTTGGGAGAATCTCGAGGGACCACTGAGACCTGCAACGCGAGGGTAATTTGACCAATGGGTGTAGAACCAAGCCAGCATTAAGACTAGTGAGATAATCTACTAGCATGTTAACTGCCAGGTGACCACTGTTACCTTAGAGACCACGCTGGCTGTGGGTTTGACAACGTTGTTTCATGAGGTTTTAGAATAGAAAATGTTACAATGAGCATTTTTCAGTAGGTATTGATGAATAAAAATGACATCAAGTTATCGATTTACTACGGTGGAAATGAGCTGTGGCCACCCCCATTTGCTGGGCCACAGACACATACATTAAAGAATTTGCGGGAAAATGTTATGATTGTTGTTAGTTAATGGGTTTTTTTTCCGATTTTGAAATCAATTTTTAATTCCAGAATCGATATATTTGCTTCATGTGAGTCTATGTGGAGGTAGAAGGAAGTTACCACTTTTATTGTTGTAGTCTGAGTAACGTGACATGACATCTGTTCCGTATCCGTCAACCAAAACAAACCCAAGCCGACAAAAAGCGAGCTGAAACGAGAAAGTAGAAACCGGCGGAGGGTTCACGTGGATACGACCTGCACCCTCACGTTTTAAATCCAAAGTGGTAAACACTACACATACAGTAAAGTATAGAAACACTTTGGGTTTCACACATTGACAGGAAAAGCTGAGCTAGACATCATGGCTAAAGCTGCATGCTAACTCCGTCATGGACAGGAGACGTTATCGTATTGCGGTAACGTGCGGTCAAGCCGGCCGTCACTCTCATCTCCGTGGTCAAATCAGCCGACACTACAACTGTAGAGCACCCATATACTGACATTTAGTGTAAGTTTTCCAAATGCAATGGGAAATTTTGTGTGATTTTAACAGAATACTCCTTAAATAAACGCAGGAATTAGAGATAATAAAAACAGAGAGAGACATCGTGGATAAAGTTATCGGTGGGAAATAAACACATTGTGTCGTGATGTTCTTGATGAGTGAGTCATTTACATCACGATGTTTTATTAGTGACTGTTCATTTTCAGCCTTTTCTCAGACTAAACAGGGACTCTGAGTAAGGAAACAGGTAATGAGCATCTCTTGGATTCTGTCGCTCACACACACACACACACACCTCTTTTTCTGTGCAGACATGTATGTCTCCTTTCACACCTCACCTTTCAGCAGAGAACAAAGCGGTGTAATTAAAAGTCCACACAGTCAATTAAGACTTATTTCGAGGTGTGCATTCACAGAGCTGGTCCTGTCAGTGAGAGAGGGAGAGAGGAGGGGGAAGTAGGAGACGATGCACTGAGCTCTGTTCTGCGCTGCAGGAAATGACACGCTTTACAGGTGAGTTTTTATCTTTTTCTTCTGCATCCTTCTCTCAGTGTTACTCTTTCTTTCCATCTCTTCCCTGATTCCTGAACTTTTGTCCGTTCATCCTACTCTTGTTGTTTTTTGTTTGTTACTTATCCTTTTGTCTCCAAACTTCTTTCCTTCCTTCTGTCTTTTTTCCTTCTTTTTCTATCCTTGTATCTTCTTTTGAATCGTGTCATTGGTTTTCCTCCTTTCTTATTATCGCGTTAACTTTGGCAGCCCTAATTTTAACTCTTGTAGTTTTCAGCCCCAACTGATGCTGACTCAAGTGACATCATTTGAGGCACTTCACACAGCTCCCTCTGGAGCCACAAAAGGCTTTTGTACAGCTTTTTCCACATAAGCAGTAGTACTGCCCAAGACGTACTTTCAGCCTCGCTACTGCACTACATTTCTCTCTAGATTTAGAGACTTTTGGAGCTAGTGCTGCCATCTTCTTTCATTGGAAAAGAGACGGCAACACTTGGCTGGGATTTTCAGTTTGATAATTAAAAAAATCGTACTCTTAATAGTTTCGGAAGATCACCAACCCTAGCTTTAAGTCTTCAAAATGCTAATAAATTACACAATAAATACATTAATACACACTAAGAAGATTAAAAGGTAGTTACAGGAACAATCCTTTTCACAAAAAAATAAATTACAGAAACACATTTTCACTTTGGAGGCTCAGATGAACTCCCGCTGACATATTAATTACGTTAACGATACAAAGAGAACAATGTAACAACAGCAGCATGAGAGGATGAGCAGCAAAAGAAGACAAAGACTGTGAAAGTGAGAACTTCTCACCTCAAGAGCCTCTTTTTTTAACGAAAGAAGAAAAAAAAAATCACATATGTTCATTCAAACTTCAAATGATCGCCCAAAACTTTGCGGCTGATTTGACTTTTTGTTCAAATCAGGTGCAGTTAGAAAGTGAAACAAATGAAAGATTTATTTATTTTTTTTTACTTTTTTAAGACAACAAAATCTGATAAAAGTTTACCTTTGCAGATATTTTAACTTCTGATTGAGTCACACTTACGAAACAACTAGACACTTCAGAAAAAGGGCTAAAATATGCAACAATAAATGCAATATGTGACTCATAATTTCCTTAAACAAAGCCTGTTAGCTTCTAAGTCTGAAAATAAACAGTTAGAACAGGTGATAAAATTTTCTCTAAGCTCGTTATCATTTCCTGCAGCGAGTCAGCGAGCTGCAGCACACCTTTGGGGGAAACTTGGCAGAACTGATGAGGAAGGTGTGAAGACGAGAGAAGGAGAGAGGGAAGGAAAAAAAGAGAGACTCCCTTTGGGTAAATTTTCACCTCTGATGAGGGAGGAGGGTGAGAAAAGAAGAGAGGAGACACTCAACAAGAGTAGGAAGAGAGGGAGGGCATGAAAATCTTGAAGATTGAGCAGAATAAAAAAAGCTGCGATGTGAGCTGATAATTTGATCTCTACCGGGGAATTATTTATTTCCCCTCGATTATGGTGTTGTGAAGTTGTCAGAGAATAATTGTCCACGATGCTCACCTGAGTGGAAAACTGTTTATTAGACTCTAATAAGAAGGTGACGCTCTTTACACAAATAAACAGATTTCTCTAAACAAGCCTCTGGCTGTGAATTGTATGTTGTATGTTTGTTCCATTTCTAATTATGTGTCTGCTGTTGAGATAGAACGCTTCTGTAAGTATCAACAGGTAAAGGGATATTAGTACTTTACTTGTATTTGAGCATTTAAGTTTATTCTTGAGCTTGGAAAGAGTAGTTTTATGAATCAATCTTAACCCGAGGTCCAGCTTTGTTTCTGAGTTTTTGACCGCATCTCACAGACTTCAAGAGCAGATGGAGTTTGCTCAGTTGTCACGGCGATGACATCATGTGACCCTAAGTTTGGAACCTCAGCATACTAATGTAATACTGTAGTATAATAGTGTAGCTCCATAGTGTAATCATTTATTACATTATATTACATGACATATGGCAGAAGTATGCATTATGTACGACAGTAATAATGTAGTTCTATAATTTAAAAATGGCAATTTGTGGTATCATAATGTCGTCCTACAGTATAATTATATGATCTTGTATTATGTGTGTAAAGCTTTTGTCCACCTGACAGATCAGTTCATCACTCAGTCAGTCTGTCAAAGAGAACTTTATTAAACCACAGACAAATTACAGGCTACAGACCATCTGTGTGTGTGTGTGTGTGTGTGTGTGTGTGTGTCTGATGTGAAGTCCATATGAGAGCTCTAATAGAGTGGAGTGTGGGATCAAAGGGCTCTACAGGCTGCCACTGTGGCCTGGTTCACCACCGATACTGACGTCAACACAGAGAGACGGGAGAGAGAGGGGTGAGAGAGGGGTGAGAGCGGGTGAAGACTACCGAGGCACTTCATCAACACACGTACACAAGCACATTTTTAGCCTACACAGCTTTTATTTTCTCCATTACATATTTTTTACGGAGAAAAGAAAGTAAAATTCAGTGAAAAGATGAATTTTTCCCATGCTATTTTGTGCATTTTATCAAGATTTAATACTTTTATATTGTAAAATCTGGTTAACCGGCTGAATATAATACAGTTGAACACAGTTCATAACTAAAATAACTACATTTATTTGTCTCGTTTACAATTTGCACGATAGATATCCATTCGACACTCACTTTACAGTTGCTCTACAACTATCTAGCACACTTCAGACCAGCTATTCTCAACCAAGTGCCCACTGGTGGACCTCAGAGCGCCATGTAGTGGGCCACGGAGGCACTGCCTAATGGTTAGATCAAATTAAAAATGTAATTTTTTTGGAAATATACAAAGATAGTAATTACGCTTAAGAATTCCCATGAATAAAAAAATGCTAGTTTTAATGACTAGTTCAGTTTTAATATATCGCGATACATCATCAGCAGAGACAAACGTGTTTTGCCACTGTTAGCCAAGCCCCCGGGAAGAGTGCTGGGCTTTGAAGTGGCCAAACGGTGGAATTACAACTACTGTGTCCGTCACGTGAAGCCACTGGCACAAAAATACATTTTCCCATAGACTTACATTGGGAAAGAGACGTCCTAAAAGTTTTAAAATGCATTAATAGCCAAATCCAGAGTTATTTCCCTTCCTCTGCTCATGTGAATGAGACCCAGATCGTGCCTGGACCGAGGGCTGGGAGGCGGGGTTAAACTACTACTACCACTGTGCGTGCTCTACGGGCCCAATGGATGTGGTAGATTGCCAAAAAATCCGGGTACTTTATCATTCGGCAGTCAAGCCAATTTGGCTTCATGCGCCACTGAGCAACTCTCATAGGAAAACAGGAGCCCGCCTCCAAGGCTGTATCCAGTTCTCTTTACACATCCATGCTATTAGCTAGCTAACGTTCCCTCGGATGCGGTGGCACAAAATGGATCGGTTTTTGAAACCAAAATGCGCCAGTAAAGCTCCAAAGAACGTGGTGAGGAAATATGACCCTGACTACACTCAATTTGGATTCATAATGGCAGGCAGTGATGCTGCGCCGAAAGCACAGCGTGTTGAATGTGATGAAATCCTGTCAAATAAGGCGTTAAAACCATCGAAGCTCAAGAGACGCATAACCATAAAGCACCCGGGATGTGTCGGGAAGCCAAAAGAACATTTCCCAAGGAAAAGAAACAGGCACAACAGAAAGTCACCACAACATTAACAATTCAGTCAAAAACCACGTTCATAACTAGCTATATGGTTGCTGCTTGTGTGGCCCGTAGCAAGAAACCCTTTTACGATCGCAGTGGAGCTCATCTCGCCTAGCGCTATACGGATATGTGCCGAGAGATACTGGGGAGTTATGACATTGAATACCAACTTGTGGAAAGCATAAAGGCAAGCCCATACTTTGCCATACTTCTGAATAAGTTGACTGACATTAGCAATGCTGCTTTATTGTTGTACACTGCAGGGACAGTAATCTTCACGAGGATTTACTCTTTTGCAAAGAGCTTCCAACGAGAACAACAATAATGCGCTGCGTTGATTACTTCACCGAAAATGACTCAATTGGAAATACTGCACAATGATAGGAAAACATTGTGGTGTTGTCAAACAGATTCAAGAGAGGACGCCAGTCTGGGTATGCCACGATGAGGAAATTTCCCCGCCGGTTAATAAACTTGTGACAACACCGGTGTTACCGACTACACCAGACAAAATGATGCTCAATATAGAGTCAATTTAAGATATTTCTTTTTCATAACAGTATATGTTCTAAGAAATGTTTACATTTGTGCAAATCTGTGGTTGTACTCACTGCTTTTCAGCTTTCTTCAGCCCCATGCGCAATGTATTCTGGGAAGCTTCTTCTACCACTGGTTTTGGTTTGGAGTCTGCATGTGGAACAGCTCAGTTAGTCAGAACATCTGGAGGGCTGGATGACCAGTAACCCACCCATCCCAAATAAGGAAAACCAGAGGGAGGGCAAAATATGAGAACATGCACTAAAACACACAAAACCATAAAGCAGGACATGAAAACCCTCAAAAACTACACAGGAAAACGTACCGAAACACACAAACCACACAGTGAGAGTGCTGCTTGGAACCAGAAAAAAGCTGCTTATTTTAGATCCTGTCAACCTGGGCGCACACACACACACACACACACACACACACACACACACACACACACACACACACACACACACACACACACACACACACACACACACACACACCTAGCCACGAATGAACTCTTGTCAAGGGAAAATTACCTGTGGATGCACAGCGAGTTGAAAGGTTCTTCTAAATGTGTAAAAAGTCCAATTTCTATTTCCATTAATACAAACTGAGTCAATAACAGTTATGCAGATAATATTGGGTTCAGACTACACAGTATTTTTGTCAGTTAAGATGGTCACTGTGTCAGATTAGGCAATTATAGAGTCATCATTTCTTGCCGTGACTTTCCCGAGAGACATGACAGACTACACGTCGGTCGCCAACCAATCATGGTAAGCTGCCTGTCACGACCTGTACGGGATGTCATCGATAAAGAGGTTCTATGGACTAGGATACAATTTCTACATAATGAGTTTACTAAAATTAATATTAGACTAATAGTCAATGTTAGCATAACTATTATTTATAATGGCAGAGTTATAACACTGGCTGAAAATTACAGAATTTGCAGTGGATCTAATTTTCCTTTTTTCCTTCTGATGAAGCTAGGCCGTCATTTCCCCCTTGCTTCTTGTCTTTGTACTAAGCTAGGCTAAAGACGTCCTAGACCTATCTCTCTCCCGGATGCACAAAGATGATCCATTTTCTCATCCGACTCAGGGGGATGTCAGGATTCCCTTTAATATTCAGTTTACACAGGCTCAAAAGGCAAGAAGCTGCTTTGCTTTACTCTCCATATTTGCATGAGTGTTGCAGTTGAATTGCTCTTTAGCCAATATTTTTTTTATGATCGTAATAAATAACTAGAAGGGCAGTCTGAGAGCGCAGAGTTTCGCCAAGGCCGTTTCCATGAGTGAAAAATAATGTGTGTATCCGCCCTGTGATTCGGATCCACTCCAAAATTTTATAAGTTCTCTCTTGGATCATGCTACATCCTTCCACCAAGTTTAACGAAAATCAGGTCAGTAGTTTTTCCGTAATCCTGCTGACACACAGACAAACAAACAAACAAACAAACTACACCGAAAACAAAACTTCCTTGGCGAAGGTAATACACTTTTTAACACACAGCTATAGTCTAGAGAGCAAATTGCAGGAAATCCATTTTTAAATCTTGATGCACTTCCTGCTAGCCACCAATAGAGGTCATTAAAGGTCAAAGATCAATAAGTGCATCTTTGCAGAACAGAGCTGACTGAGGGTTGTGAGAATGTTCGCTTCAACACACAGCTACAGAGAGAGCACGCATCCTGCTGAATGGTGACCAGATGGGGACAAAAATGTGTGCGTGTGTGTGTGTGTGTGTGTGTGTGTGTGTGTGTGTGTGTGTGTGTGTGTGTGTGTGTGTGTGTGTGTGTGTGTGTGTGTGTGTGTGTAGGCCACAAGTTGGGTTCTAGTTGCCATGAATGCCTCTTTGAAAGAATAAAAGCTTTGAAAAGAATTCAAATGGGAGACAGATATGATGATGGTGATGTACTGTACGGTGTAGCTCTGGGGTGTTTCGTGTGTTTGTTAGTGTGTGTGTGTACGTGTGTTTGCACGCTCATTTGCCTGTACGTGTGTTTGTTATGTTGACCATGAGTGTGTGTGTCTCAGTAGGGTTGACGTCAGGTGCAGCGCAGGTGGGCAGCAGGGGGAAGGGATGAAAAGGTCTACAAAATAAACACACCTGATCTCATTGGAATCGTAACAGAGTGTATGACTGCAGTCATGCTTGAATGTTTATTTTTCACAGTAAAAAAAAAAAACTGTATACAGAATTCTTAATTTGCTTCAGACTAACACTCTAAAGGGCTGCTAGCGTCCTCTAGAGGCTGCAGCGTTCGTTAAAGACACAAAATAAAAGTGTCGGACAGAACAAACAATATGCTGATGATACAGTTATTCTCAGAGCTAAACGTATAAAGTTTGTCCTCGGCGTGGTACTCGAGGAAAGGTCATTAAAATCTAAAGAGTTTATCATCTGGGGATAAAGAATAATCACAATAAATGTAATTGAAATCAGATGAATGTTGCCATCTCATTCTGCCTCTGCTAGAGGGCTCTTTTAAAAATAGAGTGAAGATACTGGTATCATAATATGTTCTCACTCCCAACTCGTCAAATACTGCCTCTTGGTCAATGCCCCTTGGCATCGGAAACCGACGCATGGAGTTACTTTTGAACGGACCAGGGACGAAATATCAAGATTCGGCTCATTACATGCAGAGTGTCCTTTAAAGATAAACGTACATTTTCACAGGAAGTTAGGTTTAGGCAACCACCACTTAGTTAGGGTTAGGAAATGGTCGTGGTTGACGTTAACTTCACTAACTAGCGACTCCCGGGACTCACGGGACTGACGAGTCACATGACTAAAGACTGACATGACAAAATAAGTCAACGTTACTCTATGGGTACCTCCAAGCGTTGGTTTACGATTCCAAGGGGCTCTGCCCAATCGGCGGTGTTTGACGAGTTGGGATTGAGACCGGGTTGGGTATCATATGAAACTAGACGACCTAAGGAATCCATTGGTACCTCCTAGCTGGCATGGACATTAAAGGGGTCCCTTAACAGGGCATTCAGAGGATGTATGACATTCCCAGGTATATTAACAATAAAAGGGTTTCTAAGCAGTTTCCAGAACCGAAGTGCTCACCATCCAATTACCAAAAAATGCAATTCTTACAGAAATATCCACATGTCAAAAGTTTTTACTGACACACTGACAGCTGTTGTTGCCTGTTGGGCTTGAGTTTGCCATGTTATGATTAGAGCATATTTTTCTATGCTAAATGCAGTACCTGTGAGGGTTTCTGGACAATATTTATCATTGTTTTGTGTTGTTAATTGATTTCAAATAATAAATACATAGATACATTTGCATAAAGCAGCATATTTGTCCACTCCCATGTTGATAAGAGTATTAAATACTTGACAAATCTCCATTTAAGGTACATTTTGAACAGATAAAAAATGTGATGCGATGATGTGATTATCGCGATGGAATATTTGAATTGATTTACCTAAATAATAATAATACTGAAAACAAAAAATAATAATGCTGCCATAGACTCATACATTAGAAATGTATGATTCTGTATACATGCACAGGTAGTATTAATATACAATCTTTTAACATTGCAGGTGATTTCTATTATTTTTTTCACTTGGTGAGTGAACAACTTGACAACAGGAACTGAGTGGAAATGAAGTTGGTTTATTTTTTACCAAAGTTATTTGTCATTTGAGTTTTCTTCTCCTTTTGTTTCTTTCCGTGTGAGTGTGTGTGTGAGTGTGTGTGTAGTTTTTTGCTACAAGGACAAACAGTGCCCCCTGGGGATGAGTCTCCTTCCAGTCTCCTCTCCTGTTATTTCTTCCTTTTCAGCTTCCTGCTTTCTCATCTTTTCCCCTTCCCTCCTTTTTTCTCTTCCCTCATCTCCTCATTTGTTTCATCCTCTTTTCCTCCAACATTCATCTAATCTTTCCTTTTTTTTCCTCTTGTCGTACAACCTCATTTATGTTCGCAGTAGAAGGGGAGTAGGGGGAGTGACACAGTGAAGTTGAGAGGAAGAGTGAGGTAGACACACAAAGAGAGAGAGAGAGAGAGAGCGAGAGCGAGAGAGGGAGGTCAACTGGCTAAAGAAAATCCACCTGCAGCCTCAGCAGACTGAAAACATCATCTTACTCCTCCCTTCACTTGTTTTTTTTACTTCACTCCTCCAATTTCCACCTCATTTTTACTCCCCCTCATCTCTCCGTCTGCTACTCTCAGTTTGTGTGTGTGTGTGTGTGTGTGTGTGAGTGTGTGTGTGTTTGTGTGTGTACAGGTATGGGTGTTAGTGGAGTAAATGGAGGGGAGGGCCGAACAAATTTCCCCAAAATTGACATTGGTTCTAATATATCACTCACACACACAGTACATGCACGCAGTCATGCATGCAGATACACAGACACACACATTCTCATTAAAAGCAGCCGAACAAACCGAACGAAAGAAGGTCAGAAATGAAGACACAATGGAGGAAAAGCAAATAAATGAAACACTTTACCAATGTGACGGATGGATCGAGGAAATGTTTCATTTTTAGAACTTAAAATACACTCAGCACTAATAATAGACGAATGAAAGGAGAGAATGAAGAAAAAGGATGAAAGAAGACAGTCATAAATCAAGAGTGGGAGCAGCTGAGGATGGAGACATGGAGTCTCAGAGTTGATGACATCAAATAAGTTGTAAAAAATGATGACAATAGGTCTATTTAAAGCTGCTACGAGGAACGTTCATTTTGTGTTGATTTTGGCGGTCCCTGTGGACAGAAGCGGTACTGTTTCCGAGCACCAGACTCCCTTTGGAAAATCTCTCATTGTACCCCAGCAGGGTCTGACGGTCTGCCCTGCGCAGTCCTGGTTGTGGTTGTCCCGTGCCTCCCTTTCCTCCAGCAAGCCCAGAATACGGCCTTTCCTCCAGCAGCGTGGTGTCGGTGTCGGCTCGCAGCAAGGACAGGCGGAGCAGCGAGACGAAGCTCTGCACCTGGCCGGAGGAGGAGCTGCTGCTGCCATGCGTGGAACTCCGACTGCAGGTTGAAAGCGACAGCAAAGCCGGATCTGGGTCTGTCTGTGGAGGGCTGGTCGCTGCCGGAGGACCCGCTGGAGTCTGAGCTGGAGGAGTTTCTGGTGAACCTGCATGATTTCATCTGAATTTGCGCGGAATCCGACCCGGTGACACCAACCCCAAGCATTAAGAATAACTATATTGAAATAGCCAGTCTTCTTGCTGATGGTCTTTTTTTTTTTTACATATGTACGTCATAAAGAGGCATCAATATTAAATTAAGACTGTTTCATAACCAGTTAAAAGTTCCTCACTGTAAATATTTCAATTGATAGTACATTTTAAAAAAGCAAAAAAAAAAACTAAATCAAGAGAATGAATGAGAACTGAGTCTTAAAAACATATAAGAGAAGAAATCAGCAACAGGCTGAAGAAAGAAAATTAGATAAATGACAGCAAACTGACTTTAAAACAGGAAACAGCAAAAAAAGAGTGACTGAATAAAGCAGTTGCTTCGACTGGATTGTTGTAAATTAATCACACAATTTAAAACTACATGTGCAATGACAAATATTCTCCAGAAATCCTCACAAGTACTGCATTTAGCATAAAAAATATGCTCAAATCATAACATGTGATTATCATGAAGTGGGCATGTCTGTAAAGGGGAGACTCGTGGGTACCCATAGAACCCATTTTCATTCATATATCTTGAGGTCAGAGGTCAAGGAACCCCTTTAAAACAACCTAAAAAATGCAAGTTGCGTTAATGATTTAAAGAAATGAATGGCGTTAAAACTAAATAGTGTTAACGCGTCATTATCGCATTAACTACAACTTAAATATTTGCGCCTAATACTGTGAAATAGCCTTGTAAAGGTACTGTTAGGAAACAGTTTGGTCTAAAGCTAAAATTGACCAAAATGACACACACAAACACAGCTGGTTTGGTCCTTTGAAAAGATGTTGCGGTATTCACAGCACTTTTATTTATTGTCGGCCACTGTTGTTTAATTGTCCGAGTTTTGTCCTCTTTTCAGGTTAATACTAGTAAGGCTGTACTGAGTGAGGCAGTTGTATATTTATAATTAATAATCAGGCAGCCTGTCTAAACAGAATTAATATTGGTTTGGACATAAGGACCTGGCGGTGTGGGACGCACCTGGGCCCGACCTGATGTTGTTTTCTTCCCTTCTCAGTATTGCTTCCTGAATGACAAACAGAAAGGACGGCCAGCTAGAAGTTCCCTTGAACAGTTCAAGACTGTCTAAAATCACTCTCTATTTGTTAATTATTAATATTTTAAGTGTGTGTTATGTACTATGTCGTCCCCTCATTGGTAGTGCCCATGTACACTACTTTTTTCCTAATAATCCCATGATGCAAAGCTTTTCCTTTAACCAGCTTTCAGTGATGAGGCCCGAAGATGAAGATTCATAAGTGCTGCTCACTGTAGAGTAAACGTCTTTATCATAAAACATACTTGCGATCCCTTTAGGGGTCTGAAGAGGTATAACTCACAAAAATAAGGATTAGAGAAAAAACTAAATAAATAATACACATTATTTTAATACTTCTTACCCCTGAAATCCTCTCATGAGGGAACCTCTGAAGTGAATGAGTGAAGGACGGAGAGATCTAAAGATGATGCTATAGAGGCTTTGATTAGGGCTGAGGATGGAGCGCCGAGCATCATGTAAGGCCTATAATAACATATTTTGGGCAATGAGGGAGAAAGGCAGTGATGGAGGGAGGTGAAGAAGAGGAGAAAGAGGAGGTGCAGCCCCTCCGCCCCCTCCTGCCCTTAAATAAATTCCACTGGCGTCTTGTAAATTTTTATTTTTGTGGCGCTGCCGCTGCTGCTTTTTTGGCTGCGGGCCCCATCTGTCGGCCAGCTGCTAGATGTTTGGGAGGAGGAGGAGGTGTGTGTGTGTGTGTGTGTGTGATTTCTCCCCTTAACCCTTCACACACACACACACACACACACTAATACAGGGAGGGATTAAACGCTATTGGATGGGAATGTTTGCAGGTTTATGAATATGCATAACAGGCGAGAGAGGTTTAGAGAGAGGGAGAGGGGGGGCGGGGGGGGTGTAGGAACGGAGAGGTAGGAATGAGGGATGAAGGATGAGCAAAAGATACCAGGTAAGGAGAAAGAGGGAAAATAGGAAAAGGGAGGGAAGAAGAAATTCCGAGAGAGGGAGAAAAAAGACAAGAAGAAGAGAGGAAAGAGGGATGAAAGCTGGAGGAAGGGAGAGGAGAAAGACGAGGAAGGAGAGGAGGAAGAAAATCGAGAAGAAGGCATACACATGGGGGTGAGGAGGGAGGAAGGAAGGGAAGAGAAGAAGAGAGGCAAGGATGGAAGGAAAAAAAGGAAAGAGGAGAGAAAGGGAGTGAGAGGGAAAAGGGTGGGAAGAAGAGGAAGAACACAGAAGGGGACAAAGTGGGAGAAGCAAGTGAGGATGAAGAAGAGAGAGGAAGGAAGGAGAGAAAGAGCTGAAAGAGGAAAGAAGGGGAATGAGTACTAAGGGAGAAGGGATGAGAACGGAGGATAGAGAGGAGGAAGAAGGGAGGACAGAGGAGAGAGAGTGAGATGAGGGGAGGAATGGGTAGGGAAGGAGAAGGGGGGGGAAGGGATGGATGGATGGATGTGTTTGGGCGTGGTGCCAGTCCCAGGATGGGGGGACCTTTGGGCAAGGCATCAGGGAGAAAGAGAAACAGATGGTTTGGGAACCTTTTATTAGGCGTCGGTAAAGAAAAAAAAAAAAATCACCAAAAAAAACATTAATCAAGCGCGCCCTGGAAACGGCAGCTACTTTCTGTCGCTGTGCAGTTTTTCTGGAGGTGCATTTGTTTTTGTAATTTTTCCCTCATTTTCACCTGATTTTTCTTTTTGAAAGGTGTCTTTTTTTTCATGCACACACTTGCCTGTACTGTGTTTGTGAAGATCCTCGTTGTAGCCGTATCCCATAATCCTCCTGGTTTATTACAACTCCGGTACTCCGGCGGTTTAGTTATGGACATCCATATGGGGAAGCTGTGAGAGACGGTTCAGAAAAAGAAGGTTGAAAATCAAAGCAGTAGAGGCGGAAGATATCCTCCAGATCCAAAAACACTGGATCCTACATTTCCCATAATGCAACTTGATCGTGCGTTTCTTAAGATTCTTTCAAACTCCACACCTCCAGTTTGTGACACAAGCCTTTTTGTTAAAACGGGTCTCAAGTCCAGGCCGTAGTGACCTCGATGACATCACTATGACATCATCAGGTATCTTCCAAGACTTGTCAAAGACAGAGGTCATTATACGCCCGTTTCCCAGACTGAATAATCCTCATGACGTGTAAACTGATTGTCATTGTGTAAAATCTGTGGAATGCCCCTTTATTACTGATAGAAATGATGGACTAGGGCGCTATATTGGCAAGAATCTGGCGATACGATACGTATCACGATACGGGGGTTACGATTCAATATATTGCCATACTGTGAGCAATTTTTTAAATAAAATTTGGGGAAAACTGTTGTAGAATAAAGAACACACCGCCATATGCATAAAATCTGAGTAAAAAAAACGCTAGCTGTGCGCCTTACGCTACTTCCTGTCTTTCTGTTGTTAAGTTGGAGTCGATATAGAAATCAATAGTGTTTTTGAGAATCGATATAGTATCACAAATCAGAATATTCTGCTACTCAAGTGTATCGATATTTTCTTACACCCCTACTAAACTATGAAAAGAAGACTAAGATTAAGTTGTTATAAACAACCTTAGATTTAACCTTAAACCTAAATGTCTTAAACCTCCAACAGCCCTTTGAGGTGAAGTGAGGTGAGGACTGGACACAACTTTCTCACTTTCAAAGAATATCACCCACTTTCTAAAAATGTCCCTAACCTCCAAAAAATGAAAACATGTCCTCACTCACAAGGTTTAAACCTTAACAAAGACAGAATTACAAGAGCTGGTGAGCTACTGAAGACTCATCTGACGAGAACATTCCCAAGAATCCAGACAAATTCCCAACGAGTCAGAGCTGGGGTTATTACCTCATCTTGTCTGCTTGTTTGTCCCTACTTTCCACAAATGTCCTCACTATAGGGCTGTCCATCGATTCAAATATTTAATAGCGAATAATCGCGTGATTCCATAGTTAATCTCGATTATTCGCAAATTAATCACACGTTTTATGTGTTTGAAATGTACATGACATTTGTTCAAATTAAAAGGTACTGCATTTAGCATAAAAATTTGCTCAAATCATAACATGGCAAACTGCAGCCCAACAGGCAACAACAGCTGTCAGTGTGTCAGTGTGCTGACTTGACTATGTGTTGCCCCAAACTGCATGTGATTAGTAATTAGTAAAGGGGAGACTTGTGGGTACCCATAGAACCCATTTTCATTCACATCTCTTGAGGTCAGAGGTCAAGGGACCCCTTTGAAAATGGCAATGACAGTTTTCCCTCGCCAAAATTTAGCAAAAGTGTGAAGCGTTATTTAGCCTCCTTCACGACAAGCTAGTATGACATGGTCGGTACCAAAGGATTCATCAGGTTTTCTGGTTTCATATGATGCCAGTATCTTCATTCACTTTTAAAACTGAGCCCGCTACAATCTTAAAATCTCAAAAAACTTGGAGCTTTTAGTGCAAAAAAATATTTTAATAATCAAAAAAAAAGGCAAACCAAGACCAATGTACACAACACATATGTCAATGTGTGTATAGCTGTATTTCTTTTTGTCCAGGTCAGACACTGTTGTGTGTGTGTGTGTGTGTGTGTGTGTGTGTGTGTGTGTGTGTGTGTGTGTGTGTGTGTGTGTGTGTGTGTGACCTACTTTTACTGAACGGACATCCTAAAACACAACATCCTCTTTCTCTCTCTCTCTCAGTGGGTTGATAAATCCGTTCGGGGTGATTCTTTCTTTCTTTTTTATGTGTTTGTTCCAATGTTGTTGCTTTATACGGCAGTGGACAAAGTGTGTGTGTGTGTGTGTGTGTGTGTGTGTGTGTGTGTGTGTGTGTGTGTTTGGTCCTATTTATGGGACAAAAGCCTTCAGTGACCCAATAAGGGAAACAGAAATCAGAGCGTTCTATTGTAAAACAGCTCTGCTGCTTTTATCAACAAACCCTGTTTAAAAGAAGAAGAAGAAGAAAAACAGAAACTGCCCTGACACCATTTTTCACAAACTACTAACATACATTCTACTCGTATCTGATGCATAAAAATATAGTTTTTTTTGGTAGGGGGATTTTTTTTTTAGACAAAAAACAAATAAGTATACCTTCAATTATTTGACCCTAAAATCACTCAGAACAGAGCAGAGTCATCCACGGACACTCTTCACCCCAAAACACACACAACATCATGGCCTTAGCTTTCTACCAAACATTTGCACAGCAATCAATCACGTCCTAAAGGGTCAGAACAACCAGTGCTTGAAGTGGAAATAAGTGCAAGTACTCCTCTTATTCACATGTCGGCGTGTTTATCGGCCGCTATCAGCAATCTCTTGCTACTTATTCCTATTTATTTAAGCATGTTACACTGCGTCAGTCATAATCAGCTGTGGTTGTATTGCTATTATTATACTTGGGCTATGTATCTTCTATAGTATGCCTATAATACTCCAATAATATTCCAACTGGAACATTATAGGGTTAAAGTGCTGTGTTTAGTGTTAATAGTTAAAGTGCTTTCCTGTGTTATTTGTAGCCTTTAGTAGGGTATCATTCAGGTTTTAGGAGCAGTGTCTAGTCAGGATGCTCCTATATATTATACAGCAGGATAAAGAGACACATTCTTTTCTACAGTGAATAAAAGATATTAGGAAATATTTGGGTTTGGTGGTCCTTCCCCAAGAAAATGTGAAGGTTTTTGAATTAAAACTATGCAATTTGACATCATTTAGGACCATTATTATTACTAGTTAAATTATTATTTTATTATTTACACATATCACAGCCTTCGTCTGAACATTTCATTCCTCTCAAAATGTTTGCCCTAAAAGAGCAGATTTTGAAAACGTTTAAATAATGTTTCATTAATTATATTATTTGTTCACAAATAAAAAAAAAAATTCTGACAATTTACAAAATTGTATTTCTATATTTTTTAAAATTGATTTTACAAAAAGGACGTGCAAATTGTATTGATAAATATAGCACTCCCCGTGCCGTGCGTTGGCTCATCCAGATGCTTATGAGGCGCGGTGCGAATACTAGCGACCTGAGACAGCACCCACCAGTCACTCATAGCGGCAACACCCTCGATCCAATTATGCCGAACTTTAAGCCTTAATATAATTCAAATGAGTGAGTTATATAAAAATTCACCCCCCGTGCAGTTGTCATTAACGGGGAAATTAGCTATAGAGACCAAAACCGTTTTTTGTACCAGGCTGTAAACATGTTTATTTCTGCTGTAACGTCGGGCATTTTAACATGGAGGTCTATGGGGATTGACTCGCTTTTGGAGCCAGCCTCCAGTGGCCATTTGAGGAACTGCAGTTGTTGGCACTTCCAAGTTGGCTTCATTCACCAGAGGTTGCCGCTCTCTTTTCTTGATTGTGTGCATCTTATGCACAGGGGGAAAGCCAGAGAGGGATACGTACTAGTGACTCCTACTGGTTGGTCTCAAGCCTGCACCGCTGGGGGAAGAATCTAGGCAGATCAGCGTCAAACAACCAGGTGCTAGAGGACGCCCTCCAGGTGTTGCCCCTCACAAACAGGTGAAAAGAAGCAGCTGGAGACACCATGTCTGACAGGCGTTGAACATGATTGTCTGCAGCCTCCACATGATGATGTTAGAGTCACAAGGACTGTAGTTCAGGAGGGAACTGGACATTGCAAAAAAAAAAGACTGGGTCTAATATTGGCATTGGACATTTTGTGATACATGTACTTTGTGTACCATCCAACATGCATATCTTGTTTGCTTGCTTGTCCTAATTTTCCAAAATGCCCTCACCTTACCAAAGTGTTGTCATTCCTCAGAAATGTCTACACTTTCCAAAAACATCCTGACTTTAAGAAGATGTCCTCTTTCCAACATGTCCTTACTTTTCCAAAGTGTTGTCAGTCTCCAAGAATGTCCACACTTTCCAAACATGTCTTGACTTTTAGATGTCCTCTTTCCAAAAATGTCCTAACTTAAAAATGCCACGACTTTAAGATGTCAACTTTTCAAAATGTCCTAACTTTCCCAAAGTGTTGTCACTCTCCAAAAATGTCCACACTTTCCAAAAATGCCCTCACTTTGAGATGTCCTCACTTAACAAATATGTTCTCCGTCTAAAATGTCCTAACTGTCCAAACAAATGTGATCACTCCCCCAAAATGTCCTCAATTTCCAAAAATGCACTTGCTTGCAATTTGAACACCAGTTATCTGTGAAATGTCTCCTTTTGTTTGATGGAAACGGAAAAATCCATCAGAATTTAAATGTTTGTGATCTCAGCCTGGCTGAAGAGAAACTGACCACTAAATGTTTCTGAGTGCATTTGGACATTTTGGACAAACCAATCCCTTTTTTCAGTTGAAGTGTGACCTGGCCGAGAAGCCTCCGTGTGTGATTGAGCAGACGTTACATTAGAGTCTCACTCTGGCTTTGGCACCGTAACACAGCAGGCTCTCTGGCTGCAGAATGATTTAACATAATGTAGTTCACCGACCGGCCTTTGTAAATCGCTACCTTAAGCAACACCTCCACACACATACAGGAACCTACCAGCAGCCCCTTTTTTTAAATTCCTCTTTTTAAACATATTTTGCTGGTTTGAACGTTTGGACTTTCAGCCTCATTTTAATTAGTGATTTCCTTCGAGAAGAGCTTAAATGAATCATTAGCCAGAAATCCATCAGCAGTGCCAATTTTTTACTGAAATAAAAACCTCAGGGGTGCACCAACCTGGCATTACCTATACAGTCATTTTATTCTAGTTTTCTCCCTTTTTTTCCTGCCGCTTTTTCACTTAACACAACTCCCCTGACTGAACGGGAGACAGGCCCTAATTGGTGGAATATTAGAAACCATTATTCCTAATTAAACATCACAGAACACACTGTCAGAGTTGGACCGGCGGAGTGATTTAAGACGTGCTGAACCTCTGGCTTCGTAACAAAGTCTATTAGTGGAGACGGACGAGGGACGCTTCGAATTGGCAAGCAGACGAACAGGCACAACAAAACTCTGCCAGGGTTTCACTAAAACAGGTGTGACTGTGTGTGTGTGTAAACGCATGTGTGACTACACTGACAAAACACACACACGCGCGCACACACACACACACACACACATGCACACCCTTCTTCATTCCCGTCTGTCTTTGATAAGGCGACAGAAAGATTTAATACTTATACATTTATGCATTAATTATCATTAAATCAAATGACAATGTATAATGTGACAGTGTTTCAACCAAGTGTTCTAACCCTGCATCTCTACAGAACTTTTTAGCTTCTTTTAGCCCATCGTTTTGGTTTTCTGGCACTTTACTGTTGGTTCAGTCTCAGCGTTCTCATCTGCCTTGTTTTCCAGCAGCAGCAGACAGATGTTTTTAGCAAAAAGCTCTGTTTAACCCACTGTATACTACCTGCATGTACAGTATGGCGAGAGCGCAATTAGCTGGTTATTGTGTGCTATTACACAATATTTAACTTGGCGAACCCTAGACACAAGTAAGAAGTCACTATGTGAAATGTCTACTATGGGGACTAACGTCATTACACAGGAATACACTGGACTCATTGGATCTACAAAAGTCTCAGCTTTCCAGTTATATCCAATTTATGCAATTCTAAGACTGTTTAGTGACCCCAGTATGTAGAAATATTAAAAATACACCAAAATAGAGTGGGCAAAAATAACACATTTATTCTGCTTTCAAAAAACTGCATGCATCATAAAGTGGGCATGTCTGTAAAGGGGAGACTCGTCGGTACCCATAGAACCCATTTTCATTCACATATCTTGAGGTCAGAGGTCAAGGGGCCGCTATGAAAATGGTAATGCTAGTTTTTCCTCACTAAAATGTTGCCTTTATTTGGAGAGTTATTTTTCAGACACACATATCTTTGGAAACTTTGGGATTAGAATTGAAAGTAATGTTTTGTACATTTGACTAATACTTGGACACACAATGTGAGTTTGTCAAGATAAAGCAATATGTGGTTCCAGCTGAGTTCAAGAAAACAAATCTTTTGTTTCATACCTGTGTGGACAAAAGTATACGGACACCTGAACATTCCAGTCGTACAGCCTATACGACAGTTGATGTTGGATACGCAGAGTGGTGTTACAGACTGTAGGACACTTTGGCTGTGTAATAACCGAGCTGATGTTGTCCCAGTGTTGATGTTCAAACTCTCCTTCTGCTTTAGTGTCCCCACGTCTCTCAGTCCCAGCGTGACGCCTTCCTGATGATTTCAGGTTTGGGTTTATTGGTGCTTTACGACCTCAGACCTGCTGTCACACACATTAAACACCGACACACACGTCGCAGGCGACGACACACACACTCGACGCTCGATGCTACACACTTACATGTGAATCTGGCAAACGTGCACACGACCACAAATAATGCAAGTGTTGGCTTCATTATCATTCTGCACCACGGCGTCTTCTACCCTTTAATGGCACACAGATGCACGCGGGCTGCTGATGGAGAATGCATCGTGAAAAATTTGATGTCACAATGAATGATAGCTTCATTGCAAAATTGAGATCAAACATGTCAAATAAGAAAAAACAAATATCAGGCAAGTGATAAGCAAAGAATGTTATCAGCAGGTTATCACTGCTGTCGGTGCAAAAGTGTGAAGGAGCTTCTTGACACTAGTTGGAGACGTAAAATACATCTGGTCACGCCAAACCCGACACCACAACATCCTCTAACTGTCAATCTGACAGAGCGTCTACCTCAACAACCTTTTCCCTTCTACCAGTCATTTATTAATAGATCCATGCCAATTAACACTAATGAGCATTAGCACTAACAAGCATCCACACTGACAAGAGTTTTCTGCTCGTTTCTTCTCAATGCTCAGCTACAAGTGGAGCAAAGAGTGTAAATATGTCATCCTGGTTGGAGGTGCAGGGTAGGGGGTGGGGGGAATACAATCTTCTAATATTCTAAATCGATTCACAACTTCCAAAAAAAATTCAACAAAAGCACCTAAGTAAGGGATAATGTACAGCGAGCGGTGGACTCTCATCGCCCTGAAGGGGATTCTTTCACAACAATGACCCGCTAGCTGTACATTATCACGTTTATTACACGGCTACTTACTGAAGAAATCAATAATTTGACACAAAAACAGTCCGCCAGAGTCCGACATCAGAACTGCGCCCATAGCAACGGTCTGTTATACATAGCAACGGTCTGCTATACATAGCAACGGTCTGTTATACATAGCAACGGTCTGCTATACATAGCAACGGTCTGTTATACGTAGCAACGGCCTGCTTTAAAGAAACAACAGACCATAGAACGCCGTGATTAACCAATCAGAATCGAGTATTCTTGAGTTGAGTACTTTCAACTCTCTTCTTAAATTCATCCCAAAAATTATTTTCATCCTCCCAGATCATAATTTTTTCCGCCCCGGGACGATGAAATGTCATTAAGCTCGAGCCCTGCAGCTAGACACGGACTTAGAGAAGTTATCGGAAGTACTCTGTGTGACTACGTCCGTTTTTTTCAAAATAAAGTATAACAAACTGTACTGTATATACAAAATACATATATGGAAATAAGACTGATTGGATTATATTCACCAGAAGTATAAAACATTACATGTTCCTTCCATGTTCCAGGAAATAACACTAATTAACTTATTCTTTGATTTTTTTGGTTGCTGGAAAAACAAATTACTGTATATATAATGAGAAAGACTGATATATTTGACTTGAGGACATATTTGACTACATAAATAATGGAAATAAAACAAGATTACTGTATTAATTTGGATGTTTTCCAAAGTAAAAGTCTCTAGAAGTGTATGATTCAACTGTATACGCAATAAATCGTAATATCGAGTGCCACCAAAGTATCGCGATAGCATCGGATCTGGAGATAGGTGTATCGTCCCAGCCCTAAATGATGCTCAGATGTGTTAAGTAGTAGCCTAAAGGCTGATGTATCTTATAATATGGGCAGAATACCCTAGTATGTAGCAGAACACACACATACAAACACAGACACACTCTGCCAACCATTCAACAGGTGCAGGTTTGTGGTTGCGATGGCGGGGGCGTTTGTGTGGGAATGTTAATTTCCTGTTTTGTTTTTTTGGGAGGGTAAAATTGGCTGCTGAGAGCCAGCCAGCTGATGTCAGAGTGTCTCTCTCTCTCTCTCTCTTTCTCTTTAAACATACTCTCACAACACACACTTAAGCTCTGCTCACACTTTTTTTTTTCCACTTTTTCCTCACACATTATAAACACGAGCCTCTCATATGGATCTGGCATGTCTCTATCATTTATAAACACACATAGCATAAACATAAATTACCTGCTCTCTCTCTCTCTCTCTCTCTCTCTCTCTCACACACACACACACACACACACACACACACACACACACACACACTGACCACTCTCGTGCCAAAAATCCAATTACTCAGTCTGCTTTTTAAACAGAGCGTGCTGCATTAGCGTCGGGCCGTGTGCTTAAACAGGTCTAATAGTTGAAAGGTTAATTACTGATGCAGCAGTAAGCAGTCCGTCGCAATCACCAGCTACTATCTCACACTGGAACCTCAACACCAAGAAACCGGAGTAAGACTACGAAATATGTTTATATTTCACAGAGAAAATGACTGAAGTCGTATTTAATACAGCAACCAATAAAACAGTAGTAATAATATCAATGTATGTAGTGATGGTAGTGTAACAATTATAGTAATACTCTTAGTAGCAGCAGTATGTGTGCTCAGGTGTGTTCAGACTAGGGGTGTCATGATTTTGATTCTAAATCGTAAAACGAACGAAATTAGCTTCCAATTTCGACCATCGAAATAAAAAGCAGGATCGTCCTCCCTCCTTGTATTTGATTCCTCTCCGCTCCTGCCTACTTCTGTAAGTCTGAAGGCAAAAAAACACCTCAAAGACGATACAGCGCATCTTACCGGTAGCCTGCAGCTCAAAGACAACACGGTCCATCTTACCGATAGCCTGCAGCTGCACTGTGAGACACCGTGGCAACTGCCGAAGTCGGAGATGACAAAAGAACTGCTTCCCTGCGAGTCGTGTAAATGACACGTTGACAGAAAAACTACAGTCTGTAGGATGCAGAAGATTCAAGCCCGGTTTATGGTCACGGTAGTGAAGCCAACACAAGTTGCGGCTTTCGCAAGGTGCACGAAGGCTCCGCAAGTTGTCGTGGCACTTGGTCGTCAATGGTCGGTAACAAAACTACTTGATTAGGTTTAGAGAGAAAACCTAGAGAGAAAAGGCTATTTTACCCATATGCAATAAATACCGGGAAGGTCCATCATTCTGCATAATAATTAGCTTCTGTGTGTTGCAGGGAGAGTGGGTATTTTCAGAGCAATGGGCCTTCGGAACAGCGGGTGTTTGTTTTCAGGATAACGGGCTGTCGGACAAATGGACTTTTGGTCCAATGGGACATTTTTCTGACTGCTGGTGTCTCGGAACAATGGTCCGTTGGCACAATGATCAGTCCCCGAATAAACGATCCGGAGGTCAACTTCGCAGGAATAGCGTGAGGCAAAAATTCTGACTTTGTCTGAATACACTTTTAGAATTACACTACATGGCTAAAAGTATAATAGTATTGTTATATTAGCAGTAGCAGTAGTACTAGCAGAGTCATTACCAGTTGCAGCAACAGTAGTATCAGTAGTAATAGCAAAAACAGAGTAAGAGTGAAATTAATTCATTGTTCTTTTCAGTGAATTCATCAATCCTTTAATTCCTTCTAACGTTCTTGAACAAGGTGAGTAATCCAACTCCCTTAAACCTGATTCTCCCTGTCTGCATTTACTCCTCCTCACCCTCCCCCTTATTTGTTCTCCCCCCTCTCTCTCTCTCTCTCCACACATTTGCCTGGACTGTGACATATGTTAATTTCTCAGTTGTGTTTCTCGCAGCCAAGAAAATATATTTCAGTCACATGAAGAAATCCACATCACGCCACCTATTGATTTCCTCTTGGCAATGACTTGTTTGTGTTTGTGTACACGTCTATATGCATGTGTGTCTGTGTGTGCGTGCGCGCGCTATGTAAAGACTTATGTTTTGACACAGGAAATAGTGAATATGTGGGCATCATGTGTGTACATCAAGTCTCAGTATGGTTACTACACTGTTACAACACACACAGAAACACAGAGAGAAACAGCAGGGCTTCCATTGTCTTATTGAAATACTTTGTTTTTCCTTCAAAAGATGAAAACTATTTCAGTTATTTAGTTCTGATTCCATGTAGTTTTATTTGTTTTTATAATTATTATTATTATTACTGATTCCTGACTGTACTAATAGAAGCCATGAATTGTAGAGTTGTTCCGATGCTGATACCAGTATCGGAAATGCGTCCGATACTGCCCAAAATTTGGGATCGGGTATCGGCGAGTGCGCCAGTCTATGCACCGATGCGATACCTTAATTTATTAACCCAGAAAAAAATCAACTTGTTTAACCGGAAATCAATTCTTCTTCGCTGCTCCAAAACAGTAGCCTTCACTGTGCTGTCGCACTGGATGTATCATGGCTGCCACTGGCAACTACTGTTTTAGAGCAGCGAAGAAGAACTGATCGTAGGTAGTTTTTCACATCATGATAGCAAACAACTACAGTGCGGTGCTAGTGGAGAGTGTAACGGTAGTCAGAGCGAGGAAAATGTCAGCCATTTGGCAACATTTCACAGTGGAAAATCCGACAAGTAAAACGGCGATATGTGCCGTATGTAAGGCGTCTGTTTGAAAGGGTGACACTCGTGTTGCCAATTTAAACACTAGCTATCTTATAAAACATTTGAAGACGCATCACATGACAGAGCGCAATGACTTCACCAAGGCAAAAGGGAAAAAATAGGGACGAACCGCAGCAGCAATGACGAGATAAATCCCACAATTCCATGTATTTGTTTATGTTTTACAAAGGGTCTAACCTGAGCCAGGCCATACAACAATCACGCCAGTATTGGATCGGTACTTGGCATCGTCCGATACTGCAAGTTCAGGTATCGGAATCGGTATCGGGAAGGAAAAAATGTTATCAGAACATTTCTAATAAATTGCATTCAATCGTAGTCATTTGAGCTAAATTTTTAAAAAAAAGGAGAGTGAGAAGGATTATACTGGAAGTGACTGAAGGAGGGAGAGGGAGAGGGGAAGGAAGTGAGAGAACTGCAAGAAGGAGGAATGAGGGAGAGATTGATAGATGAGAGTGAGAGAGAGAGAGAGAGAGAGAGAGAGAGAGGAAGAGGGTAAAAAAAAGTGAGCGAGAATTAAGGGTAGGGAGCGGAGGATAGGGAGAGAGGGAGGGAGGGAGAGAGCGAGGGATGACAGAATGAAAGAGAGAGATTAATAGACGACAGAGGTAGTTCAGAGAGGAATGCTGACAAGTCTCTTTCAAGTGTTGGAGACCGACACACACACACATACACACACACACTTATGTCCCAGCGGAGGGCAGGTGTAGACAGCATCACCATCTGTGTATCAAAGCTTCAAATATTACTACTGACACACACATTTTAATATAGGTGTGTGTGTATGTGTCTTATAGATATCAATAGCAGGTATAAAAAAATACTTTAACTAAACCTCTCTCTCTCATCCCTCACTCTTTCTCTCGTCCCTCTAATATAGAAGGTTTTTGAGGAACCACTCAACGAGGTTCCAAGCGAGCCGATACTAGAACGTGGAGTTAAAACACTGAAGACCACTGAGCGGTCGGACAGGAACGCCACTAGCGCGATACGGGACATCCTGCACAAACCTGTCATTTATAAAATAACCAAACTGTCGTCAATAGCGACCACAATGTTTAATTCATCCGTTGAAGATGATATCGTGTCACCATATTATGAACCATCTCAAAACTTTCTGAAACCTCATGCTATCGAGTTATTAATTTAATTAAAGTGTATTCATGGTTTATTAATTCTACAGGAGCTAAGCAGCTTAGTCATAAACTGTGATTGACAAGCTCAGTGAATTAGGCTGAAGCAAATACAACATACCGTTTACTGGCCTGAGTGAAATTATATTCGAGGACTAAACATATTTAGATCATCAGATAGTAACTCTTTTTAAATAGTACCAGCTCCTTCAGGGTGTGTTACATTATGGGTTGTTTGTAGTTGTAATGTTGCAAGGCTAGTGAGTTTGTTTAAAGTCTGTTTATAGTGTGTCGTTCAGAGTAAATCAGCCCTTAAAAGTAGTTTCTGACTCACGCAACGTCTTTGGCTGCCACCGGAAAATAATTTCCTGGCGACTAAAGAAGCATCTTCTGTCGTCTTTACTTCAGAAACGGACTGAATCATCTGTCAGGCTGCCAAGACTCACCGGTGTCACAAAATGTCAGTATTATACTTGGACATGCTACACAAATGTGGGATTTATGTTATGCTTTAGCCTTTA
>CAKAOI010028039.1:36492-48992 GCA_916701655.1 Sebastiscus albofasciatus | reverse complement strand
CCTTTTTTCCATTGGTGGGAATACCTTGTTCCGCCCGGCGACCGGATGGTGATGGATGATGATTGGCCGGCCGGATCAGGGTCTGCCGTGTATTTCCATACATCATCCGACTCTCTCTCTCTGCCCCGACGATCTGCACCTGCGCCGCCTCGCTTCCCCCGAAAATACCTCTGATTAATGTCCGGAGCCGGAGAGGGGAGCAGAGCGGGGAGATGCTGTGGTATTAATTAAACCAACCCTAACACCCACACCCCTCCTTATACATGTGGAGGAGAAAAAGAGATAGAGAGAAGGAGAGAATTGAGAGGGGGGAGAAACAAATATAAAAAAGACAGAAGGGGAAGAAAAGTGACAAGAGAAATAGAAGAGGGGAATAATGAGAAAGACAAAAGTGGAAGGAGGCAAAATGGAAAGACTGATAGAGAGAAGCATGGAGAATGTAAAGAGTGATGGAGTGAGTAAAAGGAAAGACAGATAGAGATATACAGAAGAAGAGGCCACAAAAAGAGAAAGAGGAGGAGACAGATATTAAGAAACAGGAATTGGAAAAGAAATGGAAATAATGAAAGAGGAGGTGAGTTGTATGGAGATTGATGGGAGGGAAGGAATGAAACAGATATAGTAAAAGCCAAAGAAATAGAGACCCAGAGAGAGATAATGTGGATGAATGAAGGCCCCTCTGCAACCATGCCGGTTGCTTCTTTTGGTCAAGAGGCGTACCTGCTGATAATAAAAACCTGCAGCTATAGCTGCTCAGATAAATAACCCTTCTCTTGTAAACTTGCACACGGCGTGTGTTTGTGTGTGTAAATATAGTTTGGTATAACATCTGTGTTTGCAAGGTCACATTAGCCACTTAGCCTCATCTGATGACAAAAAAACACGTGAAATCACTAAGCAGCAGCTGTAGTCCTGTAGTAAAGGCAAAGGATTCATTTACTATTCATTAATGGGCTGGGACGATACACCTACATTATCTCCCGATGATACTTCGGTGCCGATTCGATATGTATCGCGATTTTTAAGTATTGCAATTTTTGTTAACTTTTTTAACACTACACCATGGGAAAAAGTTGAATCATACACTTCTAGGGACTTTTATTTTGGAAAATATCCAAATTTATACGGTAAGAATGTTTGATTTTCAGCATGTATGTAGTCAGAGATGTCCTTAAGTCAGATATATCAGTCATTGTCGGGCATTATTTATTATTTTTTTCTATCAACCCCAAAATCAAAGAATAAAGACATTTCCCTCATAAATTAGTAGTATTTTATTTTTAATTTATAAGGGACAAATAATGTTTTATATTTCTGGTGATTATAATCCAATCAATCTTATTTCTATATATGTATTTTGTATATACAGTTCCCTTTGTTAGCGCTTTATTTTGAAAATCGGACATAGTCACACTTGCATACTTCCGCTAACTTCGCCAAGTCCGTCTCTAGCTCTCCCCTCAGCAATGCATTTAACACAAATGTCAGTATATGGATGCTCTACAGTTGTAGCGACGGCCGATTTGACCACGGAGATGAGAGTGACGGCTGGCTTGACCGCACGTTACCACAATACGATAACGTTTCCTGTCCATGACAGAGTTAGTTGATGTCTAGCTCTGCTTTTCTTGCCAATGTGAAACCCAAAGTGTTTCCACACTTTACTTGATGTGTAGTGTTTACCACTTTGGATTTAACATGTGAAGGTGCAGGTCGTATCCACGCCGACCCTCCGCTGTTTTCTACTTTCTCATTTAAAGTGGAGCTCTTCTTTAGCCTCTTGCAGGTTTGAAGTGTAGACAGGGTTATAAGTCAGATGTGTGTTTCAGTGGGACAGAGACAGGAAGAAACAAAAGCTGAAAAAAATGAGTAAACAAAATGTTTCCTATCACTGAAAGACATTTCAAACTTTTTGAAGGGCAGCAGCATCTCCCTAGTTTAAACCTCTGAAATATAATACTAATATTAATCCTAAAAATAATGAGATAATATATCAGTTTATTAAAAAGCTGAAACGATAATCTGAAATGAAAACAGGCAGAATATATAAAAAAAAAAAAAGAGCAGCTCCCTCTGTGTGTGAGCGACTCTGCAGTTTACACCTAGCAGCCACTGTCTACAGCAAACACATTTATTTTTCAGCGGCATTATTTAAAAATGCAAATAGATGCAATTACAACCGCCTTGTTTATCAGCAGTTATTACCAGTATTTTGGCGTCGCCGCGCTGAAGAGGAGCCATATTTCAAAGCGTTCGCCGTCGGCCGCTCGCTAACGCAGATAACGAGTTTCCCCCCTCGCAGATGTAATTACAAAACTATTTTCTGGAAAACAACTCCAGTCCCACGACCCCCACTAACACACACACACACACACACATACATATATATAGATATACATGAGGAAACACACACACACACACACACACACACACACACACACACATATTCCCTTGCAGCAGTTCTAAAAATAGCCTGGTCCTTACAGATAGAGATCAGTTGATGGATTCATAGTGAGGCCGTTATCACTGGGATTAATAATAATTTACTTTGTGTGTGTGTGTGTGTGTGTGTGTGTGGGAGGGGGGGGTAAGTAAACTGTATGTATTTCGGCATTTGTGTGTCTCTGGATTAATCATGTTATTAAGGCTCATCATTTTCATGGATTTCTTAAAAAGAAGATCACCTATAGGCTGTTTTTCATGTTTATCACCACAGTTTACAGTAGAAGAGGTTACCGCTCAGCTTTACCTAATATGGAATGAAAGAAAATACAAATAAGCCACTGATTGTTCCTTAAAGTCCCTGAACGTCATTGGAAAAATAACAAATAGTTAAAATAGAGTTTTGTGATGCAAATGTTTGTTTATATAATCCAGTTTTCACACATGTTTGTGTATTCATCAGTTCCTTGAAAATCCTAAATAAACACCGAACCTAAAAACAGGGCTGGCTAAAGGCATAGGCCATATAGGCGGTCGCCTAGGGCGCCACCTTCTGGAACTTTTCAAATGAACAAAAGTAAGAAATAATGACAGAAAAAAATATATATATACACAGAAAGAAAGAAAGAAATGACCCTGCCTCTTTCCTTCAGAGAGAGACAGAGAGAGAGCGGGGGGTGGGGGACAACTGTAGATTTAGCGTTTTTTTCACATTAAACTCGGTGAAATTACAGTTAAGATTGATTGTTGGAAAGAGTTTTATTTTGTTTCTGTCCAGTTTGAATGAAGTGTTTTACGCTGCTCCGCTACGTTCAGCTGATCTCAACATAAGGCAATCGTACTCGGGCACCTCGGCGGAGGTCAGCGCTCTCCGAGTGCCGTTCTAGTTGATCACTTTTTCTTCTTTTTTGGATTTTGCTGTTTTATTTCTGTCCTTATTGTATTTCAAGTTAAGTCCAAGTCATTTATACAACATCTATTCTTAGACTCTCAACTCAGAGGGTTCAAATTCAAGAAACTTCAATGACAGAGGAGGGATCCTCCTTCCAGGATGGACAGACATGACATGGTCTTTTTGTTTTGAGTGTGTGATTTTGTGTAATCCTGTTACATTTGCAGCTGCAGTGATCAAAATACCGCGCACGGATCAATAAAGTTGGTTTTAATTTGATTAATTTCATTCCTCTCATATGTGCTTTAAATAACTGTTGTCATGTCAACATGTAAAGTGTGAAGTGAAATTCATATGTTCATCATCCGCCATCTGTGCACACGTCAATCTGTCACACAAACACACCCAACAAACACACAGTCAAGGATAGTCTCCAGTCACACACACACACACATCTGCACACACACCTGCAAACATGTACATATGCACATGCTAAAATGTCACAGATATACATCATGACACACATCTGAACACACATATGAAAGCACAGATGCCCAGTTAAACATATTTCACACACGCTCCTGCAGCGGAGGCGTTGCGGTGCAGATGTGTGTGTTGAATGCACAGGATGCGACGCCACACATGAGTGGTTGTCACGGCGTTTGGATGACAGATGTAGTACTCTGGTCTAGGCTCGGTTCCAGACGCACACACGCACACACACACACACACAGCTAAAGCCACTCTTCATTTATCAATAATTGGTTTTTAATTCCATTTGGCAGCCAGCAGCGCGAGCGGCAGAACAACGACAATAATTAGTCCATCAGAGAGAAAGAAAAAGAAGGAGAAGAAGAGATGAGAGGCAAAGTTTCAAGGACCGGCTGAAACAGTGATAGAAACAGTGATAGAAACCCACCTGACCACTGATCAGATGGAAAGATTCATTCTTTACAGTAAGATCGTTTTGTGTTGTTTCTTTAGACGGTTCATAATAAGAGAACAAAATTAGATGCTTAATTCAAACTAGGGACAGTTACATGATAGGTACCAACAGAAATAGTCACATAATTGAATCTATTTGATTCGTATACATAGACACAAATTTCCTTTTTTTTGTGACACTCAGCACGACTTTCAACAACATGTGTTTTCCTACGAATGTCCAGCAACACATGACGCACGTGTCAATTTTAGCTCCAGTCTTTTCAAAATAAAACTACTTTGTTAGGTTTAGGAATAGAGTTAAAGTAACTTCGTAAGTGCTGTAACTTAAGTACGGAAGTTACGTGACAAATAAATCAACTTTGACTTGTGGTTTCACACGGGACATGAACACCGGTCTCCTGTGTTTTTGACCCATCCATTCACCGTGACCTTCTACCAACACAGCGTTTGCTGCTCTTTATACTTCCTTGTTCACAATTACGTGAATCTTTTTTTTTTTTTTTTTAAATGTATGCCCCAGTGGCCCCTAACAGGTTAATTTAACCAAGGCACTAACCATGCAGGTGTTAGGGACTGGACAGGTAGACACTAAGACGCAGGTTTTACATGATTCAAAAAGGTGGCTTTTTATTTTCAACAAAAATGAGAAGAAAAAAACAACAAAGCAAACGTAAATATGAACTAAATTGGGCCCTAAAAAAGAGAGAGGTGAACGCAAAATACAGCAAACTAAACCGCTACACAACTGAACAAACTGACCAAACTAAGTGACCAAACTATTACACACATGGGGTATAGGCCAAGCCCCCAGGAAGAGTGCTTGGCTTTGAAGATAATTTTCATATCGGCCAAACGGTGGAATTACAACTTCCCTGTCCGTACTTTTCCCCATAGACTTACATTGGGAAAGAGATGTCGGTAACTCAGCGGATCATTTTTTTTTAGATGAATCAACTTCCCAGTACAAACATTTGAATAGCCCTAATTTAAATCATTAGGTCCTAAAAGTTGTAAAATGCACTAATAGCTGAATCCAGAGTTATTTCGTTTCCTCCGTTCATGTGAATGAGACCCAGTCCGAGGCTGGACCGAGGGCTGGGAGGCGGGGTCAAAGAAAACCGCTAGTGCGCCTGCTCTATGGGCCCAATGGATGCGGAAGATCGCCGGAAGATCCGGATACTTCATCAGTCGAGCCACTTTGGCTTGATGCGCCACTGAGCAACTCACACACATTCGAAAACCGCTCTCTCTTTCTCTCTCTTCACCACTCACTTCCCACGTACACACAAACTCTACGTACTGGCTCTGCTCCAAATGACCTACGCTATACTCTTACAACAGCTGGTTCTAGAGAGGGCCATTCATGTTTTCACGTCGGCCACCGTAGTTCTCCTGCACACTTGGCACACGGGAGAAGTTGCAATCTGCAACCTCACCGCTAGATGTCGCCAGATGTCACACACTGGACCTTTAAATACATTTCTACTGAAAACACTGAACCTTAATGAAAAATCACACAGACTATTTCTTACGTCCGAACTAACCCAAGAACTTCTCCGTGTTTCTGTCCTAGAGATGAGCTCCTCGTGGCCCTGCAGTCGTTCATTATGACATCATATAATCAGCATAAAACCTTTAATCCTCCACAGAGATGATTCCAGATTGTTCCTCTGCTCTGGCCTCAGTTCATTACATTTTATTCATATTAACTAGATTAATTGTAATTAATTTCATTAGTAAAAGTGGAGCTGCCGAACATGGCTCTGACTGGCGGGACCTTTGACCTTTTGATCTGCAGAACAGCAGATTGCAGACAACGCTCGGCCGGCGGGATACGACCTCATTTAGAGTTTAATCACACACAAAACCACAGAGCAGACAAAATAAAACATCAGGTTTTTATTGTAGAAATCTTAAAGCATTTCTTTTTTTTCCATATTGTTGGTGAAGTGGATGTTAAACACTATCAAACACAGACACTCAGGTGTTTTAACCTCAGCTGCTGACAGTGTGAACAAGTGTCAACGCTCTCGGAGAACTGTCGGAGTCAGCACACCGACAGGGTGATAACGGAGACAGAGACACAAATAAGAAAAAGATTCTCTGAAAGAGGTCTAAAATATGGAATGTATCAATGTATTCATGTATTTTATTCTGTTATTTATAGGCTTTGGAAATGGATCATAGTTAATCACGATTAATCGCAAATTAATCACACATTTGTTATCTGTTCAAAACGTATTTAATACTCTTATCAACATGGGAGTGGAAAAATATTCTTGCTTTGTGCAGATGTATGTATATATTTATGATTGGAAATCGATTAACAACACAAAACAATGACAAATATTGTTCAGAAACCCTCACAGGTACTGCATTTAGCATAATACATATGCTCCAATCATAACATGGCAAACTGCAGCCCAACAGCAACAACAGCTGTCAGTGTGTCAGTGTGCTGACTTGACAATGACTTGCCCCAAACTGCATGTGATTATCATAAAGTGGGCATGTCTGTAAAAGGGAGACTCGTGGGTACCCATAGAACCCATTTACATTCACTGATCTTGAGGTCAGAGGTCAAGGGACCCCTTTGAAAATGGCCATTACGGTTTTTCCTCGCAAAAATGTAGCGTAAGTTTGGAGCGTTATTTAACGTCCTTCTTGACAAGCTAATATGACATTGTTGGTACTAATGGATTCCTTAGGTTTAGTTTCATATGATACCAGTATCTTTACTCTTGCTTTAAAACTGGACTAATAATAATTTGTTAAAGAAATTAGTGACGTTGAAACAAATTTGGCGTTATTGTCACGTTAACTTTGACAGCCCTGATAAAAACTAATAAGTAGTAGTCTCTATCTACAGTAGGAAAGTAAATATGATTTTAGTGTTGATGCCTTAAAATGCAGCAGTTAAAATTCCATTTTTAGTTTTCTGTTAAATCACAATTATTATGGAAAGCTCGCTAACCAATTTCCTTTGTTACGTCGAAGTGCTTTTTCTTCTTTTTGGTTGAAAACCCTACACTTTTGGTTTAACTATAACACCAGTGGCGGCCTAAAAATAGAGAAGAGGGCTTGTGACTGCAAGGTTGCTTCAGGTCTGGCTGGTTTGGACCGGCAGGATAAATCAAGTTAAAGAGCAGCACCTTCCCCTTCCCTAATTACCACCGCCTAATTACCCACGAGCAAAGGCCTTAACCCCCCAACTGCTGAATTATTGACAAAACAAAGACATTTTTTGCACACACAAAACAAAAGAACTAACTTCCAGTGAGATCAGGCTCAGTTTGAACTGTGAAAGCATTTCTGTTTGTTTCAGACTAAACTCCTGACTCAGATTATAATTTATTCCGAATGTTGCTGAGTTTAAACCTCACCTGGCCAGACAGATTTACACAGGGGAGGAGTGTGTGTGTCCTTTTATAGCCACAGGGCCAGATGTTCATGGTGAATGCCTCCCTCCCTCATTTCTCTTTCTCTCTCTCTGCTCTTCCTTTATCTCAATTGTACATCCCTCTTCTCCCTTTTCTCATTTTACATTTATATTCTGTAAATACAACAGAAACAAACAACTATGAAATCTATCTATCTATCTATCTATCTATCTATCTATCTATCTATCTATCTATTTGTTATTCTCCTTTTGTTCCTCTCACTTTCCCACTACCACCTCTCACACACACACCTTCCTCCACAGCAGCAAGTTGAACAGCTGCACCTGCAGTCTGACAAAGGTGGGGGTTGTGTGTATGCGTGTATGTGTGTGTGTGTGTGTGTGTGTGTGTGTGTGTGTGTGTATACATTCTTCCTAACCTCTGACCTCCAGCTGCCATCACAGTAACATCACACCTTAGATATGTTAGATAAATCAAATCAGGCTCTACACGTTATTCTCTCTGCTCTTCTCTTCTCATCTTCTCAGTTAAATACTATTTATATTTAACACACTAAGGTGCTGCTAACTCCACAAGAGGCTGCAGTGTTCGAAAACAGCCACAATATGAAGGTGTTGTAACAAACAGGCAGCATGTAAATGATTTTTTGCTATAGAGCCTTATCAGAAGAGGAGCTAGACATATAAAGGCTGTCAATGGGATCATTAAAAAAAAAATCTAAAGGGTTCATCCTCTGGAGAGCAGAGAGGCAATCAGGCAATTGTCCATTTAGTTAGTTAGTTTTGGATATTTTTTGTTAAGAAGAGGATACTTTGTACTAATTAGGGTTGTAAATGGAAAATGGACGTGCATTTATATAGTGTTTTTCTAGTCTTCCGACCACTCTAAGCACTTTACACTACATGTCAGCATTCACCCATTTACACTGAAGGCAGAGGCTGCCATGCAAAGTGCCAACCTGCCCATCAGGATCTAAGCCGGGGATCGAACCGCCAATCTTCCAATTGGTAGACGACCTGCTCTACCTCTAAGCCACAGACCAGTTTCATCACAATACGATATTTTATCAATTCTTTGGACAATGATGCGATATTTTCCGATATCAAAAACGATTCTGATTCGATTCAATTCAGGGGCCTGCGATCAATATGAGACAATAGCATGTGCCCATTTAACACAATCAGGGTTAGGGTTACATTTATATCATCTCAAAAAAAGCAACTAAAATATGATTCAACAATTTTACTTTACTTCCAGACATTTTAATGACAAACAATCTGTTGTTTTTAATAAAAAAGAATAAAAATAGACTTTGCCAGACATTGCCATGAGCTCATGTCCGTGCGGCTGTCCTAGCGGAAAGCATAACCAAAGCTCAGCGCCGCTAGCACTGTTGGGATGTTTAGCTGCTCTTGGACGAAAATGGTGAAACAGACGTGCCGCGGGAATTTCAAAGTAAAGGCGTATCTTATAGATGATGATATGTATCGATGTTTTCACTGTGCATCGATGATATTGGATCGTTGATCATTCAATCGATATATCAATCCAGACTGGTGTAACATCACACCACTAGTAGTGATGGTGGCCCTAAAGGGAAGATCAGCTGGTAATCAAAATCAGGAATCATCTTCTGGAGAGCATTAATATAAATAGCATAATAACTAAAGAATCAGGCAAAAAGCTATCAAGAAATCTTCCTCTGAACCAAAGTTGCGGTTGGACCAACTGACCAGTGTCACCATCAGCAAGATTCTCAATCCACAAATCATTTTAAATTAGGAAAATGCCCTTTTTAGAGACTAGCTGGTGAAGAAAGTGAAACATATAGCAGCATAAAAGCCAGATGTTTGTTATAGTTGTTGGAGATCAAAAAAGAGTGAGTTTTGGACTTCCATTCATCTGGTACGATGGGATGATAGTTACTCTGTGTCTGCTGGATGTGGTCGTAGGTTAATGTTTGCTAACAGTGAGCCAGAAAAACTTTATAACATGATAATACTGTATGTCGGACTGTGTGTCTGAAAGCTTCTTGTGAAATACCTCTGCCACCAAGTGGCCAAAAAAAATCGAATTCCACACCAAAGATAATTACAACTTTGACAAACTCTCTCATTTTTCAGCATTCAACGGCTCCCTTTCTTTCTTCTTTTAATCGTAGATTTAAAGAACATTCAGGGGCCTTCAGCACTGAGTGAACTTTGTGTCTGATATTGGGATATATTGTGACTTTTGAGCTTTAAGGCGGAAATGTAATGAAATGTAAACCTGCAGGTTTTAAGGATAATCCATTTCCCATACAGTCAGCTGGTGAGAAAATATGCTCTGCTATCCGATCCCTCACACACACACACACACACACACACACACACACACACACACACACACTGGAGTGGTGAGTTGAAGCAGCTGCTGTGGACTGAGAGAGAGAGAGAGAGAGAGAGATATGAAGATGTAATCAGAGAGAGTTGGTCAAACTCCTCCATTGAGTTTATCTTTCTTCCCATCCTGACTTCAGTTAGTCAAGTGAAAAAATGTTGATCGGCTTCATGTGAGTAGGACAAACGTTTAATAAGTTCACGATAGGGCTATCACAATATCAGATTTTGACTGCATGATTATCACGGTCTAAAGAATTCACGATACACCTATCTCCTGATTCAATACAATCACAACACTTGGGTGCCGATTCGATATGTATTGCGATTGTTTCAGCTCGCTGCGACCGGCTGCGGTTTGTTTTGGTTGACGGATACGGAACGGAAATGAAGTCACGTTACTCAGACTACAACAATAAAAGCGGTAATTTCCTTCTACTTCCGCATGGACTCAAATGAATCAAATATATCGCTCCTGGCATTAAAAAAAAATCTATTTTAAAATCAAAAATCACTGTAGCCATCAAGTGAATGAGGGTTTTCAGAATTCATTTGATAGCTACAGAAACGATACCATAGCTCAGTGACATATTGGTGCAAACAAGACAAACTATAGAGCAAAAAGTCAGCATCCTCACTAGTTGATGATGCATGTAGAAGATCAGGCAAGTGAATGATTTAGTTAAGGATTAATGATGTAGTCTGAGACTTAACTTTGGCATGAGAGGAGACATCCAAAGTAACTAAAATTTCATTTTGTTGATTTTCCTGCTTAGCTGTCTTAACTCTAAAGCTCAGTGAACGGAGAGAAAGACAAACATGGAGAGAAATAAACGGATACAGACTGAAAGTCAACTTGAGGACAGACAGACAGATGAAAACAAAGACAGACAGATGTCAGGAGGGTGAGACAGAGCCCTCCGCCATCAGTTCACCAGTTGAACAAACTCCCCACATCCTTAAATATTTACTCGGTCGCCAGGACAACAGACATTCTTCCTGTCCCGGTATTTTGACGTTTGGGTTACCCCGTCTGGAAACCGTTGCTGTGATGAATGAGGGTATCAGATTTAAATCTGACCACTGGTGACGTTACGTTTTTGCCTTGTTAGGTTTCTTTTTTCCCCCGCAGTCTGAAGCAGGTGTGTGAAAGAACATCGTCAGCTTAAAGAAATGTTGAAAGGTCAAAGGTTAAAGGTTCTGCACAGTGTCTAAACTCTACTTAATTTAACATAACATGTCATTATGTGTCCTCTCACACTTTCAAAACCTGTTTAATATTAGAAAAATCTTTTACTGCGGGACAGCCTTAAGCTGCTTTTTAGTTTGATTTCACCATTACTATTTTTGGTAGCTATTTTTGGCAATCTCCAATGAAGGAGTGAATTCAATGAATGCTCATCTTACAGTTAGAAGGAAAATAATACTACTCATTTAAAGGCTGTTAGAAGTCTCTTATGGTGTCTAAGTGGCTTATAATTGAAGTTGGACAGACTGATTTACCATCTGACGGAATAAAAATCTAAAAGCAGTCAGGAAATTCACTGTCTCATGTTTCTGTTTGGTGTTTGGATGATTCCCAGATATTCTCTGGGTTTCATAAAAGAAGTACATTTTAATATGATATTTGAGAAAATCCACTGCGAGATGTAACCCAGTTGTGAAAATGATTCACAAATACTTTTAATAAATGATCGTAAAAGCAATCAAATTTTAAACTGTACTCTCAGCACTGCACTATGAAACTTTAATCACATATTAGTGTACGATAATAGCGCAGAAGGAAACTGAATGGAACAAGATGGTAATGGCACAGAAGGGAAACGGAGGTTAGGAAATAGTAAAATATATTAGGTGTTTGGGAAACATTAGCTGCTTTTCTTTTTTCAAACAGCCCTCCTTCTCCCTTCTCCCTCTGCTCTTTCTTCAGGCAGAAAAGTGTTTTTTTTTTTTTTTTTTTTTTTAAAAGTCCATGAGTAGAGACAACCTAAGTGTTTTCTTTCCAGAGAAAAACTGAAAAGAAATATCAAATTCAAAAAGTACTCCGCTGTCCATCATGCAGGAGAAACACAGACTCTTTCCAGCCGTGACTGTCTCACCTCCGATAATCCAGTGGTTCTCAACCTGAGGGTCGGGACCCTAAGTGGTCACAAGATAATTTTAGCGTTAACTTGCTGCTCGCACGCACAGAAATGTAGCATGCTAAATATCTGAACCTGTCGGGGACTCCGGCCACGAGCTACAGCCAATGAGAGCGCAAGGTTGAGGGGAAACCTTGTTGAGGAGGGGGATCGCCTGTAACAGTAGGAACTCACAAAGTTGTTGTTGCATCTAGAGGAATAAATAGTAATTAAAGCTGCAAGCAGCGATGAACGGGCCCTCGCCCCCGCGGGCACGTTTGGGGAACGCGCACGTCTGGGGAACGCGCACGTCGGGGTA